>JAFEME010000089.1:0-76072 GCA_018831755.1 Niveomyces coronatus | reverse complement strand
AGCGCTAGAACGTTACTAGCGCGCCTACTAATCTAAATAGGTAGATAAGCTATTTAAATAGGCTAAATTATATTTAAAAAGCTATTAGTCTCTTATAGCTAGAAGTGACCTATAACTAGTAGAAGGCAGTCTAAATATCTAATTTTATAAATTATTTTATATAACTTAGTAATTAGAGCGTTTCCTTAATTAGTAGTAATAGGTATTAGTCTTATTTAGTTATTTTATTTAATATACGATAGTTAATATAGAATCACTAGCTACTATTCCCTTTTTTAACTAATAGTACTAGGGCCGCTACTAGAGAAGAGCTAGCCTAAATCTATCTTATATTAAGTAGGTCTATTAGTTAGTAATATAATTTAAGGAGCTAATCTTAGGACATATTATATAGAGCGCCCTAGGGTAATTCCTCTTTAGTCCTATCTGCCTATATTTTAATATAGATATAGTAGTCTAGTTAGTCCTAATAGAGAGGTAGTTTATTTACTTTTAATTCTTAGAATAATCCTTAGAATTAGTATAGTTCTTTTAGTAACTTAGCCGTCCTTAGTTATTCTAGGATCGCTTTAAGCTAATAAAGATAGGAACTTATTTCTTAAATACTTATATATATAATAGGGATAGGTTTTTATATACTCTATTAGCGGTTTTTAAGATAGTAATAAAAGGTATAGCTAGGTAAGAGCTTACCTATATAGTTCTATTACTATTTCTATAGCTCTTTAATTTTATACTATAAGTTATTAATAAAATATAGTTTACTTTTTATTATATTAAGTAGTAATTATTAGTGTTCTAGCTATAGTCGACTTAGGATTATAGATTAGGTTAGTCTTAGTATAATATAGAAAAGTATAGGGAAGTTCTATCTATTAATATCTATATTAAGCCTTATAAAGGATATAATAAAGATTAATACATCTTAGGTTATAACTATAATTTATTAGGGCGCTATCTATAGAATCCTATTAAGTATAAATTCTTTTATAATAGTATTATTTATTACTTTATAGTAGTTATAGCTTAAGTTAATAAGTATATTAATAGGATAAGTATATTATATTAGTAATAATATAAAAAAAAGATAAGATATTATTTTTTCTTTTATTTCTTACTACTTCTATTCTACCTCTTATCTATCTAACTTCTAGGTTATATTACCTTAGGCCCTAGGGGGGAGACTTTTCCCTAGGGTTTATCTTTTCCTAAGTCTAATAGATCTTCTAATAGTTAAGTGATTAAGGCTTAGTTTATCTAGAGAGGCCGCTATATAAGTTATAGGTAATATTAAAAAGAGTTATATCTTAATTTACTATAGTAGAGATAAGAGCCTATAGTCTTCCTATATTATATCTCCTCCTAGGAAACCTATTTAGCGTATAGAGCCTAATTATATAAGGATAGAGTAGATAAATAGTAAATACTAGTTATTATTATATCCTTACTAATATTAATTATCTATAGATAGTAATAATTCTAGTATAGTTAGCTCTCTTACTTAAGTTAGTAAGATTTAAGATCTATAGTAATTTAATAGAGTTATTCTATAGCTACTATATAATTATTCTAGTTAACCCTTTAATTAACTATAAGACTATATAGTTTATCTAAGAGTAAGTATTAGAGTTTTATTAAGTAAATTATATTAGACTATTTAAGGCCTTTAATAAGTACTACTTTTTATTTAAAATATATAATAAATTAAGAGAATAGTTTATTCTATTTTTATTTAAAGAATTTAAATTCTATTAGGACTATATTCTTTCTATATAGGTTACTTAATACTTTCTCTATATAGTTAAGAAAAGCAATAGGATTAGATTAACCTATTTTACCTTTTATCTTAAAATAGGCTATTATTCTTTAGTAAGTAAGAGAGGTAAGATTATTCTAAATAAATATAAACTAGGCCTTATTTAGCCTAATATATTCTTAGTCGATCTATAGCTTATATAATATTGCTTTTTTCTAGGTATTAAACACTTATAGTTTATTATTAAATTTCTCCTTAATAAGGAGAGGTTTTCTTTATATCTAGGCTAGTTTAGGGTTACTTACTATTATTTAGGAGGCGATTTAATAATATAACTTATATTTTTATATTTAGGAGAGGTTAAGTTCTTATATAAGTTATTATAATTAATTTTCTAGTTCTAAGGTAAGACGTCCTTAATTAGTAAGGGAACTATACTCTATATTTATTTTTAACTAGTTCTAGAAATAGTAATTAATTATTATAGACTAGCTTTAGGCGTATATAAATAGGCGTTAGAATTATTATTAATTACTATAGAGAGAAAAAGGAAGGTTATAGGACTATATATTAAAGTGCTAAAAGGCACTCCTTTATATTATATAACCTAGCCTAAGCTAGTCTAATATAGACTAGCTTAGGTAAGCTCTAGAGCTAATTAAAGGCTGACTCTATTATATTATCTTAGAGTTAAATCTATTATTAATTTCTTAGTACTTACTTTTTTTCAATTTTATTTTAATTATATAGCTATAGCGACTAAAAACACTATTTCTAAGCAGAAAGATATTCTATAATTAGTATATAAATAATAATACTAATATAAATAACTTATTATAGTCTAATATTAATTTTATTAGTAGACTATATTAAATAATTATTATTAAAAAAAAACCTATATACTAAATCTTTAGTATTACTACATTCTATATAGAGGATATAGTAAGTTACTTTATAAGTTTATTAATAATAATAAGGATACTATTATAGTTAACTCTTATTATTAGTTCTTTAGATTTTAAAGGTTTAATAGTAAATTCTATTATTATTATTTTCTATACTTTTTTTTAGTTATATTATTAATTATAACTTACTATATAATATATAGTATCCTAATTTTAACTAATTATATATATTATATTTTTAATTACTTTTATATAGTTTTTCTAGTTTCTAAGAATTTATGTAATCTTTATACTCTATTAATTATTATTCTTATACCCTAGTATTTATCTAAGAGATATTTCTATATTTCTTTAATAAGTTCGTTCTAAAATATATTAAGAACATACTATTATTTATTATATAAAAAGGCTTTACCTTTTTTAATAAAATATAAATTTATTCTCTAATTATTTAAATACTTATGATTCTTAATATTTAATATAATTTATTATATCTATATATTATTTAGTATAGCTTTCAGATTATATTAATCTATTAGATGCCTAATCTAAGGTTTTATCTTTATTAGTATATAATAGTAGTATATTATCTACTACTATTTTTAATTTTAAATCTTTTCTTTAGCTTAGTATATCTACTTTTTTCTTCGTAGATACTTTTCTATATAATTTTAAAATTATAATCTATAAGAGTTTTAGACTATCTAATTTAAAATTTATTTAAATTCTTTATAGTTATAAATAAAGCTAGGTTCTTATAATCTATAAACACTTTAATCTTATATTTTATTTTTTTAAGCTAATACTTTTATTCTTCTAATACTTTAATAATTACTATAAGTTCTTTCTTATAAATACTATAATATAATTCTAATATATAAAAGTTTTTAAAAAGAAGATAACTAGGTAAAGTTATTTTTTTTATTTTATTATTCTAACTATTTAGTTAAGATAAAGTCTATAGTGTCTAACTTAAATTTAATTAGTTTATCTAGGTCTACTATAAATAAGACTAGTTCTTTTAAAATCTAGCCCTTAAGTTCTTAGTATATTTATTTTTTTATATTAGTTTTAGAGAAGTCTTAATTATTTCTTATAAGATTTATAAGTAGTATTATAATTGTTTTATAATTATATAAATAGCGTTTATAAAAGTTTATAAATTCTAGAAACTCTCTAACTTTTTTAGTGCCTTTAGTATTAGCTATTTTATAATTCCTTAGATCTTTAGTTAGCTTATATTTATTTTTTTTAATTAAATCTTAAACCTTAAAAATTTAAGTTTTTATAAATAAAATCTAGATTTCTTTAATTTAACTACTAGTTTATTATCTTATAGTATTTATAGCACTTTATATATATATCTCTTTTATCTTTTAAGTATAATAGAAAAGATTAAAATATTATTAAGATAGATAATAATAAATTTATCTAGTTACCTTTATAAGATATATTTAACTACTAGCTAAAACATAGCTAGTATATTAAAGGTTTAAGAGATATTACTAGATATCTTTAATATTCGTTTATAGTTTAAATATTTGTTTGTTATTTATTATCTTTTATAATATAAATAAGATTTATAAGCCTTTTTTAGATTAAAAATAAGTAAATTAAGTAGCTTTTTTTAGCTTAGTCTTAATTTCTACTATTAATAGAACTTAGTATTAATCTTTAATTAAAACCTTATTTAGTTATTATTAATCAATATATATTTATAATTGTCTATTTTTCTTTTATATGCTACTAGTAATTTAAATAATTTAATATATCCTTTTTATAGGTTCTACTTTAGATACTGTTTAATTTTTTTTTATACTTAGGGTTTAAATAATATGTTTTATAAAACTTAAGTTTTTTACTAGGTTAGAGTTTAACTTTATAGTCCTAATATATATACTCTAGTAGTTTTATTTCTAGCTTCCTATTAAATAGCTTACTCTACTTTAAGTATTCTTTTAAAATCTCTATTATATTAGCTTTAGGCTCTCTAGTAATTATATGTCTTCCTAAAGACCTATTATAGTTTAATTAAAATGCCTTTTTCTTTAGGCTTCTTTTATTATTATAATTATATCTTAGTATATCTTACTAAATTTAGCTTATTTTTTAGTTAACTTTAGAATTATTTATTTATAATAGTATTATCTTTAATATTATTTTATAATATAAGAATACTATAATATCTAATATAATATAGTACTTTATACTTTATATATAGTTATAAAGCTATATAATCTTTCTTTTTACTTATTTTTAGATATATTTTACTATATATCTTTTTATAGTTATAAATTAATAAGGCTTATTTTTATTATTTTAGTATAACTTAAACTTATTAATAATATTTAGTATAATATAGTCTTTTTATACTCTACTATTTATTATTACCTAGGTTTCTTTTTTTACTATTATAGTAATAATAATAAGATATTTATATCTAGTAATATTTATACTATATAGAGACTAATTAAATTGTTATTAAAAAAAGGCGTAGTTTACTCTAATAGCTATCTTTTCTTAGTTGTTAATTTATTTCTTATAATATTTAAAAAAATAATTGGCTCTTTAAAGATATAAAAGTATAGGTAGCGTCTAAGTTGCCTACCTATTATACTAATTAAATATAGGCTATATAGATTTCTTACTATAATATTATTTTTATTATCTTTATATTTTAAAGTTATAGCTTAAATAGTATATATATTATTATCTTTAGTATAATATTTATCCTTATACTTCTAGAATATAAGTTTATTTTTATAATATTTTTAGATTATCTAGTATTATAAATCTATCTTTAGGAATAGACTATATTTTTATTCTAGTATAAACTCTAAAATCTACTAATATTCTAGTTTCTTTAATAGATATTATCTATAATTATTATAAAGGTATAAAGCCCAAAAATCCTAGTCTTCTTATAGTTTATTAGAATAAAGAATAGATCCTTTAAGTAAGATATAACTATAAGTAACTCTTCATTATAAATAGTATAGTTCTATGCTACTAAGGATAATTTCGCTAAGTAGTAGGCTACTAGGATTATTATTTCTTTTTTATTCTTTTAAAAAAAGCATCTACTAAGTGTAAGTCTAGAACTATCTATTTCTAGAATTATAGGTCGCTCTAGGTCCTATAGGTTAAGGTATAGTTCCTAAAGAAATATATTCTTAAGTTTTTAAAAGGAATTCTCTTTTACTATAGACTAGATAAAGAGGATTCTTTTTTAGGTTAGCCTATTAAATAGTATTATAATAGAGGAAAATTAGGAATAAAATCCTAGTAGAAATTAGTAAAGCCTAAGAAGCTCTTTATATCTTTAATTATTCTTAGGGGCTCTTAGTCCTTTATTACCTATAGTTTTTCTAGGTTAGGTTAGAAAGCTTATCTTACTTTATTAATAAACCTAAGATATTTAACTATTTAAACTATAAAAGCACTTTTTACTAGGTAAAAAAAGAGTTCTATATATTTTAACTTAGCTAGGATAGTTTTAACTTTATTAAAGTAGTCTTTTTAGGAGCCTAATAAATAAATAAGTATATTATTAAGATAGACTATAATAAAGTCCCTTAGGCACTTTACTAGGGCCTAGTTAATATACTATTAAAAACTTACTAGCGCTCTAGTTAGATTAAAAGAATAGATAAGCTATTTAAAAAGCCTAAAAGGTTTTAAACGCTATTAATTTCTTTTTTCTAGCTATAATTTATAAGTAATAAAAAGTAGTATAGATATCTAGTTTTATAAACTATTTTATACTATTTAGTAACTAAAGTGTTTTTTTAATTAAAAAGAGTAAGTAATAATTTTATTCTATAATCTTATTTAAAATATAGTAATTAATATAGAATCTCTAGCTACTACTCCTTTTTTTAATAAATAGAACTAGTGCTATAGCTAAGGAGGAGCTAGCCTAGATCTATTCTTTATTTAAGGGGGCTATTAGCTATTAGTAGAGTTTTATTAATTAATCTCTTAATATATTATATAGTGCTTCTTATAGTAGCTCTTTTTTTATACTATCTACCTATTTTTTTAATTTAATATTATAGTTAAGCTAGCCCTAAAGTAAAGGTAGGTTATTTATATTCTATTTATTAAAAAGCATAGAGAACCTATATAGCTCCTTAGGTAGAGGCTAAAGAGATATCTCTTTATTCTTATTAAGTATTTATAATAAAATATTAATATTCTAAATACTTATAGATAATATTATAATTATTAGGTATATACTTTTTTATTAATTCTTAATATACTAATAAAAAAGATATCTAAGGAGAAGCCTAGTATTATAATTTTAAAGGCGTTTTACTAATTCTTTAATTTTTTATCTTAGGCTATCTTAAGTATATAGTTCGCCTACTTTTATATTAAAGATAAGGTTCTTCTATTTAAGCTATAGTCGTCCTAAGATTATAGGTTATAATAGTCTTAGAATAATATAGAAAAATAATAAGAAACTCTATTTATTAATATCTACTATTACCTATACTATATATTAAATCTAGACTAGTTTACTTTATACTATAATAATTATTTATTAGGGTATAGATAGCTAAATTTATTTAATTATTAAGTTAGCTATAACTTTTCTATTTATTACTTTATAGTATTTATAACCTAAATTAATAAGTATATTAATAAAGGAGGCCTATTATATAAAGAAAAGTATAAGAAATAGGTAAGAGTTTATTCTTCTCTTTTCTTTATTTTTTTTTTCTATATTACCTACCTTTATATTATTCTAGCTATATTTTTCTTAGCCTTAGGAGGGAGACTTTCTCCTAAGGCTTATATTTTTTTAACTCTAATACTTTATAACTTTCTAATATAATAAATAAGGACTATATCCTTATTAAAGGAATTACTAGCTAGATAGTATAGTATAAGATTAAGTATCTAAATTTACTATAGTTAAGGTATATATTTATTACTTATTAGTATTATATTTCTTTTTAGATAATCTATTTTACTTAAGGGTTCTAGTTTAAAAGTATTATAGAAAAAAGATAGTTAATACTTATTATTATAGTGTCTTCTTCTTAATTAAGTAATTATATATTATAATATATAATTATATAAGATATAGAATCTTATTTAAGTTAAAAGGACTCTAGATTAATAGCTATTTACTATAACTAGTCTATAGCTAGTAAGTAATTATTCTAATTAGCTTTTTAATTTATTACTAGATTCTTTAGCTTATATAATAGTGCTTAGTATAGTTTTATAGATTAAATAATATTTATCTATTTTAAGCTACTTATAAGAGTAAGTTTCTATTTAAATTATATAATAAATCTAGTAAATAGTTTCTCTTTACTTTAATTAAAAAGTTTAAGCTCTATTAGGGCTAGGTTTTAACTATATAGGTTTCTAAAGACTTTTTCTATATAGTTTAGAAAGGTAAAAGGGTTAGAATTACCTATTTCTCCTTTTATCTTAAAATATATAGTTATTCTCTACTAAGTAAAAGATATAAGATTATTTTAAATAAAAATAAACTAGACCTTATTAGGACTAATAAAGTTATAATTAATATATAGTTTATATATAATTATCTTTTTTTAGGTATTAAAAGCCTATAGCTTATAATTAAATTTTTTACTAATAAGGAGCGGTTTCTAGTGATTAAGAATAGTCCTTAGAGAATTTAGGGTAGCTTATAGTATAATTTAATAGTAAAGCGCTTATTTATAGGATTATACTAATTCTAGCTTCTATAAAGCTTATTATAGTTATTATTCTAATTCTTAAGTTACGCTAACCTCTAGTTCTATTAATATAATATTATTAGCTATTCTTTTAATTATCCTACCTATATAGGTTTAAATTAAGATAGTGTTTAATTATTATAGACTAGCCCTAAATATATATAAATAGGTATTATAATTATTATTAAACACTATAATAAGAAGTAAGAGATAAAAAGGGGTTAGGCTTATAAAGCTTTATATATAAAAGGCTTTAAGCATATAACTAGCCTAAGCTAGACTAGCTTAGGCTAGCTCGCCCCTACTTCTCTATAGTATAGAGCTTAGTCTATAGACCTAACTCTATTATATATAGATACTTTATCTTAAATTATAGTAAAATAATATTTAAAAACTAGTTCTAAGTTTTAATCTAAAATAATCTAGTTTAGGTTAGTATAGATTAACTATATAATTTAAAAGTAATTTAAAATAGTTTTTTATACTATTTTATTTTTTTTAATTCTATAGTAGTTTATAATAATTATAATATTAAATTATATATATTTAGTACTATTTTTTAATATATATTTACTAAGTCTAAAAATTATATTAATATTAAAAACAGTAGTAAACTAAACTTTTAATATATAAAATTAAAAATCTTAGAAAAACATTTTATAATATCTTTTTATTAAATTAAATAATATATTTATTTTTTATAATTTATCTTTTTATAATATTTTAGAACATATTTATTAAACTATCTTAGTAATCTATAGAGTAGTAAGTACTATTATTATTAGTGTATCTATAACCTCTAATAAATAAGTGAAACTTAAAATTTTTATATAATAACTATAAGATATATTATAAAAATAGTTTAAACTTTCTTAAAAAATCTATTTATTAACTATAATGATTTTTTATTTACTATAGAAGTTACCTAATTTATGCTATATTTAAGATAATTTAACCTATGTTTAGTATTCTATAGTAAATTAACTTAGAGTTCTTGGCTAGGATGCCTTATATAGGTGTATTTATTAAGCTGGTCGTAGTTCATTTTCCTGCCTACTTTCATATTTTTAGTACCCGCGTACTATGGACTATATCATTTTTGTACCCATTTACTCCCTGTTTTATTATCGGAGTTAATGAATGTCGTCATATTCCCACATACGTAGATACGCATCGTCGGCAAAGTCGTTGAACTGCGTCAAAACCCGCTCTGGTACCCGAGGATCCTCTGTTCAATCTCCATGTTTATGTTTTGTCTCATCAGATCAGTGCTACTCAATGGACCTGCCTCACCTGCGAGAGATCGAACGCCTGAGCCCGATATGTATTAGGATACTTGGCGGGAATCCTGGAAAGTTTACACTTCAAGGCACGAATACTTATCTACTTGGCTCTGGTAGATCACGCATTCTTATAGATTCTGGCGAAGGGAAGCCAGCTTGGGCTGCGTCCTTGAGAGCAATTTTGAACGAGGAAAACGCAACGATTGAGTCACTACTGCTATCACATCATCATCACGATCATGTTGGAGGCGTAAGTGACTTGCTACGGATCGCCCCGCATGCTACCGTCTTCAAATTTGCACCGAATGACGAGCAGAGCGCGATATTAGATGGACAGAAGTTCGAGGTGGAAGGGGCCACATTGACAGCGCATTCTGCGCCCGGCCACACCGTGGACCACGTTGTATTCGTCTTGACAGAGGAGAGCGCGATGTTCACGGCAGACAATATTTTGGGGCATGGCACAGCTATCTTTGAAGATATGTCACAGTATATTGAGAGCCTGCACAAGATGCAGAACTTGTTTCAAGGTAGAGCTTATCCCGGACACGGAGACATCATCGAGCGAGGTATTGAAAGAATTGATGAGTACATCGCACATCGCAACGAAAGACAGGAACAAATTTTTCAGACTATGGTTAAGACCCATGGTGTGGACAAGAGAATCTGGACGGCAATGGGTATCGTCGAAGTGGTGTATAAAGATACACGCGAAGATCTACACAGAGCAGCCTGCGGTGGAGTGTTACAAATACTACGCAAATTAGAACATGAAGGTAGAGTCGCGAGGATTGGTTATGACGGCTGGGTATTAACAGACAAAGCAGTGCTTTAGTATCGCTCATAGTATAGGTTAGGCCGTGGGACTTTAATTCTTAAAATAGCTTATTTCGTTATTTTAAATCGACCTAGTGTTTATCAACTATATAGTCTATATTATTATATAGTAATAGTATTATTTTTTAACCAAAAGCAATATATATTAATTTTATAAAAAAAATTATCTATAAGTCTATATTATATATAATAATAGACATTAGATTTAGCAACCTACTTATGATAGTACTTTTGTCTATATTAGAAAAGGTCTATTTCTTAGGAATTAAGTTAAGTAAATATAAATAGGCTTAAAATTTAAAGAGTTAGTCTAAAATAATATATAATAAGTATTATTAAGAAGCTATTCTTAATAGTAAAACTATTACTTAGATTAATTAGTAAAGATCTAGACTAACTAGTTACTAGAATTCCTAATCTTTATATATCTATCTATCTCTTTACTATAGTTTAGGATCACCTTGTTTACTAGTAATTATAATAAACACTATTTATTATACTTATATATAATCTTTAAAAGTGTGTTATATAACTATTAGATTATATTTCTATTATTTATTATTTACCTAGTTATTTTTTTAGGCCGCTTAGTAATATTATTTCTAATTATTTATAATATAATACTTTTTTCTTATTAGTCTTTTTTTAAGAAATTATTACTTTTTATAGGGCTTATTTTTATTTCTTCTATTTTATATTTTTCTAATAATATATTTAAGTAAGTATAAAAACTATATAGTTATATTTTTTCTAGTTATAATATATCTTTAGAACATCTTTAGGCTACTTAATATATTATTATTATTAATATGCTAATTAGACCCTAGGCCTATCTAGAACTATAAAAGATATATTAAAGAGGGAAACTAAAGGTCCTAAGGAAAACAAAACCTCCCTATTAATAATAAAAATAGTATAAGAATACAATAGTGCCTCTAGAGAGTTAGTATAGAAGCACTATATAGCCTAAGATAAGTTACATATTAAAATAAAAGGAAAATAAAATATAGTAAAAATAAAATAAAATTATATTATAAAGGGTTTATTTAGAGAATAGTAGAAATAGAGAAAAGGTAACTAGGCTAAGTTAGAGACATAGTAAGTATAGCCTAAGGGCATTATAAAAAGGATATTATATAATATAAAGCACTATACTTATTATCTTAATATTTAAAAGGGCTCCTAGATAATAAAAAATAGATAGAAGTAAAAGTTAAGGCTATAATATAGCATGCCTAGGGTTAGGATAGGTTTTATTTAGGTATAGTAGAAATAGATTAAAATAGTAAAGATTAAAGAAAGCTTAAAAGAAGCCTTTATTTACTAGCTAATTTATAGGAATAAAAATTTACTCTAGACCTCTTAAATTCCTCTTTTTTTTATTATTATCTATAGTAATAGTAGTACTAGGTGAGTTATCTCTCCTAGCTTTCTTTCTAATCTTTTTTATCTTCCTATAAGCGCTCTAAGGCTATGTCTAATTCTATTAAAAGTTAGGTAAACGGTCTAGGGTTATATTTTTTTTAAAGTTTAGTTAGGGCTAGATTAAGGCTATTTTTACTATAGAAGATTAGATAAAAGTACTATAAAAAATCCTAAATATTTTTTATTTTAAATAAAATAAAAAGTATAATAAGTTGTTTTTAGTCGTAGTCTATCTTTCTTTCTAATTAGAGTTAGGAAAATAAAGTTTAATCTTAAAAAAAAGATATTAAAAAGGGGGCACTCTAGGCCCTACCCTACGCCTAATATACAGACTATTTTTAAGTCTATTAATAATACTAACTATTATAATTATTGTATAAATCTATTCTCTCTTTAGGTTATAGCTAGTCTAGATCTAGTGCTAATATATTAGCTACCTAGAACCTATCTATAGTTATAGCTAAGGCTAGTATAGACCTAGTTTAAGCCTACTAGTTTAAAGTTATAGAGCTAATTACTTATTATCTAGCCTAGCTTAAACTAAGATAAAGATAGTCTAGCACTATTTTAAAGAGTATTAGGAGTTAGTAGGTAATAGTAATAATAAAACCGACTAAAGATTAGATAAAATATATAGTAAGAGCAGGTTAGACCTAGATCTAGCTTATTCTATGCTTTTTATAGAGACATAGACTAGGTCTAATATAGCTTAAATATAGAAGTAGTATAGGTATAGCCTAGAGATTAAATCTATTTTCTTTAAGATTATAATATAAAAATAGGTTAGGAATCCTATAGACCTAGAGTAAGACTAGATTAGACTAGGTAAAAAGATTAATAATTTTTATTATAAGTATTATATTAAATTATAAACTAAGGGTAGACTAGGTTTGCCCTAGGTAATATTTAAAGGCGTTCTAAGATAGGATAAGGTAATAAGGTCTTAAAGAGATATAAGAGTTAATATATCTATAATAGCTTAGCTTTAAATATTAAGCTAAAAGGGGGTCTAGCGCTAGTACTACTTTATATTAATTATAAAAGAGGGGCGGTCTAGGTCTAGATAGAAGGTAAATAAGATAGAATAAAAGAATATCAAAAATATCTTCTTTATTAGTACTATACTTATACTAGTCTAAGAACACTCTAGATATATATTAGTTCTAGATAAAACTATTTAGCCTAACTTTACCTATATAAAGTTAGATAAGAAAGGACTTAATATACTTAGATACTATAAATAGTATCTTTTATATAATATAGTATAGATCTATAATAGTTAATAAATAAAAAGTATATATTAGTATTAGTCTTATATTAATAAGCTTATTTTAACGTCTTTCTAATAGATATACTACTTAGAGTAGGGTTATTTAGTCGTCTTAACCTAGGTCTATACTATATATATTCTAAAGAAGTTAGGTATTCTTTAGTAAAAACAATTAAATAAAAAGGGTTTAAGTTTCTAGAAATAGTGTTATATAAGTAGAAGGGCCTAGAACATCTAGGCGTAGGCAACCTATAGTTAGGCCGCGCTCTTATTATACTTCTATAGAGCTAACTAATAGCTTTCTAAATAAAGTAGTATATATATAATAGAGAGGTACTAGCTTTAATTTATAGATAATAGCTTAGTATAGCTTAGAAGGTCCTAAGGCTAATCTATAAATAGTATATTTAGATCCTAGCTAAGGACTATATTAGGCCTTATATTTTATTATTAGTATAGTATTAAAGGGTAAGGCTAAAAGTATTCTATAGGTAAATAGCTATCTTATAAAAGGTAATAGTAGTCCTAATATAAGGTCTCTATAACTTTTCTATAGATCTAGCTAGGGCGCGTTAGATAGTAATACTATATTTCTTTATTTGTTTTATATAAAGGCCCTCTCCTAGGTTAAGAGTAAGCTAGATTCTTAAGAACTAGATCGCCTTTATAGATAGAAAAGTTTTATTATAGAGGTATAGTAGATATAGGTTAGGGCTAGAATATTAAGTAAAATTAATTAATATTAATTTTAAAGCTAAAAAATAGATAGTTTTAGGTAGACTATTTCTTATAGATCTTCTAGGCATCCTATAGCTAGCTATATATTCAATATGTTATTAGAACTATATTTAAGACGGTTATATTATTTATAAATCTAATAAAAAGAATGTCTAAGGTTAGTATAAAGATATTATAAAAAGTTATAGTAAAAAAGATAAAAAGATTTAAAAGAAAGATAAGCCTTATAGAACTCTCTATTTAATTAAATGGGTTAAGAATAGTTTACTAATAACTTAAATCTAGGTTATATATAAGGTGAAATATAATTAGATAAGTATATTAAATAAGGCTAAGAAGCCTAGCTTAGGGTTGAAGATCCTAATTAGGTCTAAGTAGTTAATTTTATTAAAAGCCCTATTAATATTAAATTATATTGCTAATATAGTCTTATATTAGGCCTCTACTACTCTTATGACCTTAAAAAGTATAATAATAGCTATATATATAAAGCGATTTTATTTATTCTCTATCTATTTTTAGGTAGGAGCTAGTATATCTCTACTTTAATAGTAGTATATATTCTAGACTAGTCCTAGGCGTATATAAATAGGTACTATAATTATTATTAATTACTATATAGGGTAAAAGGGGAGGTATTAGAACTATATATAGGAGTGTTAAAAGGCACTTCTTTATTTTATATAACCTCGCGTAAGCTAGTCTATGCCAGAGTAGCTTAGGTAAGCTCTAGAGCTAGTTATAGGCTAACTCTATTATATACCTATTATATATAGTTTAGAACATAGTATAAGATATATATAGTATAGGTTTAATATAATAAAGACTTTAATATTATATAATAAGTAAAGACATAGTATAGAGTGTATATACGTTTATACTATTTATATAGTATAAAGTTAGATAAAAGTTTTACAAAGTTATATAATATCTATAATAATATAGTGTATATTATAGTATCTATACTATACTAGAAAAATTTCTTACTATTACTATTTAGGGCCTATAATATAACACAATTATTAATTAGTAGCCTATATCTAATATATTTAGTATATTTTATATCGTCTAAGCTAGTCTTTATAATTCCTATAAAGGCTATAGAAAAAAAACATATTAAAGCCTTTTATAGAGATATTAAATAATACTAGTATTATATATAAACTATATTATAATTTATAGAATTATTAAAATAATAATAATAAAGTAATAAAGAAAATAGTATATATATTATATATTTTAAAGATCTATATAATCCTTTTTATTTTATAGCTAGGCTATTTATATATAAACATAAGGCCCTACTATAGCTTTTTAGTTTTTAGAAGTATTTCTAATATTATAATATTTATAGCTAGATATATTTACCTTTTAACTTTATCTATAATAATTTAAAATATAAGTAAAACTTAATAGAAAAGAATATTAACTAATCTAAATAATTCTAGTCTACCTCCTAGTAAGAATATAAGTTCTATAGCCTATAGATATACTATACTAAAATAGACTAAAGATAGTATCTTTATTAAAGATGATTTAAGCGATCTATAATATAGTATTAATAATATTATATTATTTCCTTATATAGGCTATATTAAGTACGCTCTTATATTAGGCTAGCTTAATTATATTTTAAGCTATAGTAAAGCCTATATAGCTTATATTAAGTATAGTATTAAGTACGATTAAAATATAATCCTAATTACTAAGGTTCCCTAACTATATATAGCGCTAGAAGCTATAAGAATATATTATAATAGGCGGTTCTATTTTAAAGCTATTTTATAAGAAAACTATAACTACCTTAGATTATAAGACTATTTTAACTATCTAGTATTAGAAAGTTATATAGGATTTTAATACTATATTAGCTTTTACTACTAGCTCCCTAAGTTAGTTAGGATATATTTACTAGTAAAAGTAATAGTATTAGGCCTATTACTATCTTTACTATTTCTAGTTTTAATAAAAATAGTATTTTAGGATTAAGCTATAGTATTATTTATAGATTTAGTGCTAGAGTAATTAAAGCTTTTACTTATAAATTAAAGTATAATTATAGTTAGGTAATACTATTAGCTTATCCTAAGAAACACCTAATACTAGGTCTTATGGTCCCTAAGCAAAAAAACTTAGTTTTTCTTTAGCTATATATATAGGCCTTTTTAATATTAGATCGCCTATATTTATTTATATTATATAGTATACTATATATAAAGCTAACTATATTAAATATAAAAGATCTTATAAAGCTTATAAGCGCTACTATAAGGTAGCTAATACTAAATTAGCTACTTAATAATAGATCTAGAAAATTATTAATATAGAGCTAGCTACCTATAAAAAGATTATTTTAGAGGCTAAGTAAAAATATACTAAGAAAAACACTAATCTATAGGTAAAATTTAAGGTAGACGTTATTATAAAAGTAAAAAAACATTCTATATTAGCTTTTAAGTAGCTTACTAGGTATAGTATATATACTTAGTAACTTTTTACTAATATATATTATAATATATATATCTATAATACTACTACTAGAGGTATACTCTTTACTAATTTATAGCCTATAGCTAGGCTAGGATATATTTAAAGTAATTAATCTTAATTATGCCTAGTGTCTACTAGTAATCTAGCTAGGTCCTAAGTTAAGAGTAGAGTAACTTTTATATAGCTTATAAATATTTTGATAATAGAGTTTGGCCTATAGGCCTAGCTCCGTACTATAGAAAAGTAGGGGCGAGCTAGCCTAAGCCGGACCGGCTTAGGCTAGTTATATACCTAAAGCCTTTTATATATAAAACTTTATAAGCTTAACCCCTTTTTATTTCTTACTTCTTACTATAGTGTTTAATAATAATCGTAACGCCTATTTACATACGCCTAGGGCTAGTCCGTGATAATTAAACACTATCTCTCTATTTAAACCTATATAGGTAGGATAATTAAAAGAATAGCTAATAATATTATATTAATAGAACTAGGGGCTAGCTCGACTTAAGAATTAGAATAATAACTATAATAGGCCCTATAGGAGCTAGAATTAGCATAATCCTATAAATAAGCGCTTTACTATTAAATCGCGCTATAAACCACCCTAAACTCTCTAGGGACTATGCCTAATCGCTAGAAACCGCTTCCTATCGGCGAGAAATTTAATAGTAAGCCGTAGGCTTTTAACGCCTAGAAAAAGGCGATTATATATAAACTATATATCGATCGCGACTTTATTAGTCCTAATAAGGCCTAGTTCGTTTTTATTTAGAATAACCTAGCGCCCCTCGCTTAGTAGAGAATAACTATATATTTTAAGATAGGAGGGGAAATAGGTAATTCTAACCCCCTCGCCTTCCTAGACTATATAGAGAAAGTCTTTAGGAACCTATATAGATAGGACCTAGCCCTAACGGAACTTAAATTTATACGTTAAAGTAAAGGGGAACTATTTACTAGATTTATTATATAATTTAAATAGAAACTCGCTCTTATAGGGGGCTTAGAATAGATAAATATTATTTAATCTACTAAGCTACGCTAGGCATTATTAGATAAGCTAAGGAGCCTAGCAATAAATCGTAGAGTTAATTAGAATAATTACTTACTAGCTATAGACTAGTTATAGTAAATAGCTACCGACCTAGAGTCCTTCTAACTAGAATAAGATTCTAAATCCTATGTAATTATATACTATAACGTATGATCGCTTTACTAGGAAGGGGATATTATAATAATAGGTATTAACCGTCTCTCCTCTATAACTTCCTTAAATTAGAACCCCTAAGCGAAATAGGTCACCTAGGAAGAAATACAACGCCGATAAGTAATAAACGCGTGTCACTACTATAGTAAATCTAGACATCCGATCTTACGCTGCCTACTCTAACTAGTAATTCCTCTAATAGGGATACGGTCCTTATCTATTACATTAGAAAGTCAAAAAACATTAGAATTAAAAAAAGATAAGCCCTAGGGGAAAGTCTCCCTCCTAGGGCTAAGAATAATATAGCTAGAATACTATAAAGGCAGGTAGTAGAGAAAAAAGAGGATAGAGAGGAGGGAAGAATAAACTTTTATCTATTTCTTATACCTTCTCTTATATAGTAGGCCTTACCTATTAATATACTTATTAATTTAGGTTATAAATACTATAGAGTAATAAATAAAAAAGTTATAACTAACTTAATAATTAAATAAATTTAGCTATCTATGCCCTAGTAAATAACTATTATAATATAATATAATCTAGTCCTAATTTAATATATAGCGTAGGCAATAGTAGATATTAATAAGTAGAGTTTCCTTACGTTTTTCTATATTGTTCTAGGGCTATTATAGCCTATGATCTTAGGACGACCGTGACTTAAACATAAGAACCTTATCCTTAACGTAAAGGTAGGCGAATTACACACCTAAAGGAGCCTAAAACGAAAAATTAAGGAATTAGCGAAACGCCCTTAAAATCACAACGCTAGGTTTCTCCCTAGACATCTCTTTTATTAGTATATTAAGAATTAGAAAAAGAGTACTTCCTTAATAGTCATAATATCGTCTATAAGTATTTAGGATATTAAAGCCTTATTATAAAGGCTTAAGGGGAATAGAGAGGCACCCCTTTAGCCTCTACCTAAGGAGCTACATAGGTTCTCTACGCTCTTTAATAAATAGAACGTAAATAACCTACCCTTACTTTAGGGCTAGCTTAACTATAATATTAAATTAAAGAAATAGGTAGATAGTATAGAGGAGGAGCTACTATAAGGAGCGCTATATAATATATTAAGAGACTAATTAATAGAACTCTACTTATAGCTAATAGACCTCTTAGATAAAGGATAGATCTAGGCTAGCTCCTCCTTAGCCGCGGCGCTAGTTCTACTTATTAAGAAAAGGAATAGTAGCTAGAGGTTCTATATTAATTACTACGCTTTAAATAAGATTATAGAATAAGATCGCTACCTACTCCCCTTAATTAAAGAAACACTTTCGTCGCTAAGCAGCGTAAAATAGTTTATAAAATTAGATATCTATACTACTTTCTATCGCCTATAAGTTAGAGCTAGAAAAGAGAAATTAATAGCGTTTTAAACCTAATTTAGGCTTTTTAAATAGCTTATCTATCCTTTTAGTCTAGCTAGAGCGCTAGTAAGTTTCTAAAGGTATATTAATCAGGCCCTAGTAGAGTGCCTAGGGGATTTTACTATAGCCTATCTTAATAATATACTTATTTATTCGTTAGGTTCCTAGAAGGACTACTTTAATAAAGTCTAACTTATCTTAGCTAAGTTAGAACGCGCTAAACTCTTTCTTAACCTAGGGAAAAGTGCTTTTACGGTTTAAACGGTTAAATATCTTAGGTTTTTTATTAAAGTAGGGCGAGCTCTCTAACCTAACCTAGAAAAGCTATAGGCAATAAAGGACTAGGAATCCCTAAGGACGATTAAAGGCGTAAGGAGCTTCCTAGGCTTCGCTAATTTCTATTAGGATTTTATTCCTAATTTTTCCTCTATTATAACACTACTAAATAGACTAACCTAAAAAGGAATCCCTTTTATCTAGTCTATAGTAGAGGAGAACTCTTTTTAAAAACTTAAGAATGCATTTCTCTAGGAACCGTGCCTTAGACTATAGGACCTAGAGCGACCTATAATTATAGAGATAGACAGTTCTAGATTCGCGCTTAGAGGATGCCTTCTTTAAAAGAATAAGAAAGGAATAATAATCCTAATAGCCTATTACTTAGCGAAATTATCCCTAGCGGAATAGAACTATACTATTTATAATAAGGAGTTGCTTATAGTTATATCTTACTTAAAAGCATAGTAAACTAAACTCTAAGGACTATAGGATCTATTCCTAATTCTAATAGACTATAAGAACTTAGAATACTTTATAATCCCTTAAGTTATATTAGAGCGATAGGCACATTAGATAGAATTCCTATCTATTTTCTATTATAACCTCTTATATCGACTAGGCACCTAAGCTAGACGACTAGACGTGCTTAGCTAATAAGAAGAATTCTATAGTTCTCTATCGCTACTACTAATACTAATTATAAACCTAGTATAAGTTAACATAGTAGTAAGCCTACTAACTAACACCCTAATAAGGAGTTAGATATTCCCTAATAATAAATTAGCAACTCTATAGGATCTCGCTATTATAGTAGATAATATATATTATTATAAATTATAATATATCGCTTAAGGAGTAAGAGAATTCTCCTATAACGTAAATTATAGAGAATAAATAATAGATTATATAATCTCCTTTTCTAGGGCGCTCTAGTTCTAAAGACGTACGTAGGTGCCTAAATTCGAACCGCTTACGACGCGGCTTATATAAGAAACTTATAAGTTAAAATTAGTTAACTATTATAGGAAAAACAATACCTTCTAAATCCTATGCTAGTCCTTTTATTAGGCAGGCATAGCCTAAGATATTATATAGTTTATCTAAAACTATTAGTGTTTCACGGCGTATAAATTAAGACGGCTGCGCTAGAGATTACTACGGCCTATCCTAGTCCCTAATCGATTTTAGTAGTAGATATTAATCGACTTTATAACTAATCTCCCTACATAACATAAGGACGACCCCTACTACCTTATAGTCATTATATACCGCCTAATAAAATATATTCACCTTAAGGTAATAACCTCTATATTAGCTAACGCGTACGTAATACAATTTATTTCTTATTAGTAGCGGTTTTATAGATTCCTAAAATAAATAATTAGTAACCACAGCTTAGATTAGGCGAGTAAGTTCTAGGCTACGCTTTATAATTATATTAGAATATAATAGCTGCTTTCTATAGCGTATTACCTATAAACCGATAGTGGTATAGAGTAGGTAAATTAAAAGGTATAGGCTATATTAAGAGTATTAATATCTATTAAATAATTCGACTAGCTAGACCACTTACTAGCGATATAGATATTAATTAACAACTAAGACTTATCTATAACTAAGGTTAGTCTTAACTTATTACTCTATAGCTATAACCTCGACCTAGTCCTATAATCGTTAACATTAGATCTAACCCCCTATACCCCTAGAGGCGCCTACACTAATAAATTCCTTATATATTTATAAAATAGATACGACTTAGCATAAGCCGCTTACGCATTTATATAATAATATTAATAGGACTAGGTAAATCTTAATTAGCGCGTAGTAGCACGTTTCTAAAAGGGAGATAAAGTTTAGCTTACGCTCTACTATATTATAAAGGACTAGCTAAGTAGGAAGCTAGACTAGGTCTATTAAAAATACATAGTTTAAGATACCCTAACCCTATTAATAGTCCGCCTTAACACACTAGGCTAGATATATAATACTTTCTATATTAACTTAATAAAGTAAGTTATTACTAACCCCCTTCTGTCCTAAACTATATAGGACTTTAAACTAGACGCTATTATTATCCCTAATAATATTAGTACTTATAATAAATAGGTTATTAAAGACATTATCTAGGTGCGCAACTTATATAGCTATAGAAAAGCATAATAATGCCTAGTTAAATAGGCTAGGTATATAAAACTAATATAGGAACCGCTCTTAGAATTATAGAACATAAAAGCCCTTAAAGTTTTTAAGCAACGTTAGGGGTCCGCCGATTTAAACAATAGACCGCGCGCATAATAATTTCGCTACGCACGGCTTACTTAAAAACAACGAATTTAAATACATACACCTATATTCCTTTGTTATATTAGTATCTTTTATTTCGCTATAATTAACATTCCTTTATTTTATTTCTTTATAGCTATCTTAGCTTACACTAGGCACTTTTAGCTATAATTTAAATTAGCTATTTACTAAGTAAAAATTTTTTATATATAATTAGATTTCTTATTAGGCTAAAATCTAGCTATAAATCTTAAAAACAAAATTCTCTTAGGGCTATACTAGGCTATAAATTTTTAATTATAAAACTATTAATAAAAAAAAAAAATTTTATAGTACTAAATTTCTTAAGCACTAGGCGCGCTATAGGCGTTCTATTAAGCACGCCTAAATAAATCGTTTAACTTATTATTAGTTAGATTAAGGGCGGCTAAAGGCAAATAAGGTAGGGGAGGATTATTAGCTAGGGGCAGGATAGAGCTAGTTATAGGCAGCATAGTTATAATATAATTAGCCTTAAGATCTAGGAAATAAAGTACTAGTAGCGCTCTACTACTAGCCGTGGCCTTATAAGTTTAATAGTTAATAATTATATTAAAATATAATTATTAGATCTTAGGATTTACGGCTAATAAATCCTTAAGTGTTATATATACTTAACGGTCGGCCTTGCTTAAAATATCCTCCTACTAAGTCTTCTTAAGATTAGTAGCGGCCGCCTTAACCGCTTTCTAGTCCTCCTTAAGTTTTTTCTTATAAGCATTTAATTCCTACTTACGCGCCTTATAGCGTAACTCCGCTTCCTTATTAGCGCGCTATTGCTTAAGGCGCTCGCGCTTATATTGCTTATGCATTTAAATATAAAGAGTAATAAGGGAGATTAAACTTTACTAGATAGTAGGATCTTACGAACTAGATTAAACCTTACTAAGTACACGACTATAGGCAGGAGTCTAAGGAAATAAGCTAGAAAATTAAGGCTTAGCGGCGGTATAGTTCTATAATAGAGGATCTTAAACTAGGTGTAAATTAATTAGTCTTTAGGCCTACTAAGTTTATTAGTATTAGTCGTAATAAGAGTAATAGAGGGGAAAAGGACTTACTCTACTAAAGGATAAATAATTATTAAGGGCGTATAAAACATTATTTATAATATTATTAGCTAAGTCATAATATAGATTAGCTAAAGCATTTTTAACTAGGGCTAGATCTAAACTACTACTATAGTTGCATAGGGGCGTAATATAGATAAGCTACTATAAGCTAGCTACCTTACTACTAGCACTAGATATAAAAGCATCCTACCTAACCTTAGGCTAAGACGTAGTAGTAATAAGAGCAGTCTAGAACTCTTAAGTAATATAATAAAAACATTAAGTTATAATCGCCTTTTTACTAGGCACATCCCTGACCTTCTTATGCGCTGGCTCTATTATAGTATCCTTTTTATTAACATAGGTAATAAGCGCTTTTAATGCATAATAGAGGCGCTTATTCTTAGTAAATAAAATATTATTATGTTTATATTTAACCCTATAGTAGGAGCAGGCCTTATAGGCCTCGCTACGGCCTAGCTTATATATAAGAACACTATTTATTAACATATACTTAACGTAGGATAGGCATAGATATTTAACGATATTTTTTATATTATAATCTTTATTATCTAAGTCGCCTTTAATTAAAATCCTATCTATAGTCTAGTAAGGGGCGCAGTAGGGGCGTGTCGGTCCTAAATTATTTCACTATGCGTCCTCTACTATTTTTTTTTTCTTAGTGTTGATTTAAGGGAATTCTACTTACGTTTAATATAGTTAGATTTAATTTCTAAGATAGAAAAGAAAGAGTTACTACTAAATTCTAGAAAAGCTCTAAAAAAGGCAGACGAATAGTATAATTATATATTAGATAGTAATAAACATAATCTAAAGATTAAATAAATAATAATAAAATCAACACCGCTACTCCTCCTCTCCTAAATAAAACATAACTAAACCTTTCTCCTATATATCGCACGTAAATTATAAAATTTCCTTCCTAAATTAATTAGAAATGCTTAACTACTTTATCTATATATAATACATCCTATCTAAATTCTTTCGCGACTCTACCCTAAATCGCGCGTTATTAACTAAAATCATTATTATAATGCGATAATAAACGGCGTGTATTATAGGCAACATAGTTCCTAACACTTATCGCTAGGTAGTAAAGAGGGAAAAATAATAGCGCTATATATATAATAGACGAAAATTTTTAAGCATAGTGTGTATTATATAATACACGCACTTAGCATAGTGTTATTACATAACTAATATAAGACGCCCTATAAGTTATTATATAATAATATAGTACTATTACTATAGTGCGCGCACTTTATACTATACTAGATTATTATATAACCTAAATTTAGAGGAGGAGGGTATATAATAGAGTTAGGCCTATAGGCCTAGCTCTATACTATAGAAAAGTAGGGGCGAGCTAGCCTAAGCCGGTCCGGCTTAGGCTAGTCACGTGCCTAAAGCCTTTTATATGTAAAACTTTATAAGCTTAACCCTTTTTTATTTCTTACTTCTTACTATAGTGTTTAATAATAATCGTGACGCCTATTCGCATACGCCTAGGGCTAGTCTATGACATTTTTAATATATTAGAAGAATTTAATAAGTTAATAACTATAGTAAAAAAGAGGTATAATATTAATAATACTAATAATAATAGTATAGATATATCTACTAATAGTACTAGTCGATCCTAGTAATAATTAAAGTCTTATTACTATTATTTTATTATTATATTTATTTTTACTTAGCCTTGAGCTAGAAATAGAATAAGAGAAAAATAAAAAAGTTAGCTTTAGAGTATTATAAAGATAAGAATTATAATTAAGAGATTAATTAATAGATAAAACCGCTTTAAATTTATAATTTCCTAGTATAAAATTATTATTATTATAGGCTATTATTATTATAAGCTATTATTATCTATATCTATACCTTATTTAGCTTTAAAGTTAGCTAAAGTACTTATATTATAAAGGGACTTAAATAGCTTCTATATTAGGCAAGTATAGCTTTTTTATTTAATTAGAGCTTCTCTCTATCTACTATAACTATATATACTCTAGATATATATAATCCTAGAAACCTACTATTCTTTATAAATATCTAGAGCGTCTTAGACTAGAACTAGGTCTAATTTAGAATCCTATAAGATTAAAGATAATAGTAGGTGTATAACTACTAGTTTAATTAAGTTAATATAAAAAACATTATATATAGTTTTTAGGGTATCTAACTGTTAAGGTATATGACTTCGATAGTTGTTAGTAGTACCGAAGGTACACAGGGAAGTGTAGCAGCGTAGGTATATAAGGAAGTACCTGCTGTAGAGGGAGGAAGGTCGAAGGTAATTAAGGGAGTCGAGGGAATTAAAAGAATCGAGTAAGTAAGAAGTGTAGATATAAGAAGGAAGAATGCTTAATAATTATTGCTATAGTAAGGGGAAATAGCTGTTCTTTATATATTCGAGTAGCTGATCCACTTTTCCTTGCTTTTTACATTACGTGGCCTATTGTGTGTAAGCCAGGGAGGCTAGGGAGGCCTGTGCGGCTTCCCCACACACACTACCTTGACACTCCGCGATAACTTAGAAACCGCTAGTCTAGATCGGGTAATTTATACACCGTTAGATAGCTTAGAATTAGAGCATTCTAATGGTACCAAGATCGGGTTATATACTCAAGAAATGAGTTGTCAAGGCTTAGTTAAAGACTAAGACCATTTTTATATTATAATATAATTGCTTCCTTTACACTAACTAAATAATTAAGAGTAAGGGTGTTTAAAGAATAGTAAATTTTTAATATACTTAATTAAGTTTTTAATTTAGTTTATTTATAGTAATATAGTAAACTAAGAGCTCTATTTTATTACTAAGATAAAAACATATAGTAGTATATTATTTAAGATTTATTTTATTATATTAATACTACTAGATAAAAGTATATACTACTTAGGCTTTTTTATAGCTATTATAAATATATTAGAGAAAAGATTTAGCCTAAGCTATAGTAGAGCTTTAATTAGCTATAGTTAGGGTAGTAAAAGATTATTAAATTAGTTTAAGATAGAATCTATAGAAGATTAGGTTTAGACCTATATCTATATTAAAGGACTTATAGTAATAAAATAATAATTATATAGCTATAATATAATTAGACTAGTTAAATTAATCTATAGTAGTTAATATATATAAAATAGCCTAAACTTTTTAATTTACTTGCTTAGTGTCTTTATCTATCTATAGATATTATAATATAGATAATAACTAGTTAATTCTAGTATAGGCGTAAAGGTAATACTAGAATTTACCTATCTAGTCTAATCTTTAATCGCTAATAATTTTATAGAGAAACCTATAGAATCGCTACCTATATAATAGAAATCTTTTTATATAAGCATTAGTAAACATAGAGGTTATAGCTTTAAGCTATATTAACTTAGTTAAGTAGTCTATAATTACTAATAGATAATATAGATTATTATCTATATAAGCTAGAAGGTCTACTATAAAATTAATAGAGATTTTTTACTAATATTAGTTAGGTACTTATAAAGATTATAAAAGTCTTTATTAAAGTTAATATAATTTATAAGTAGTAAAACACTAGTAGTTATATATAAATTATATAACTATATTAGCTATATGTAGCTAATAAATTAAATAGTATAAGATTTAAAAAGTATTATTCTTACTATAGTAATTAATATACTTAGATTTATATATTTACTAGATTAATTATATTATTAATAGTTTAAAGCTTAGTATCTATATTTAGCTATAGAATTAGACTATTCTAAATATATTTAGTGTATAGTCTAAAACTTACTTATATATATTAGCTTAAGAAGAGAATCTATAAGCGCCTACTTATAAATATTTAATTTTCTAGGTATATATTAGGTCTATATTAATTATAATATTCTAGAGATTTATAGAATTAATATTAGAGAATATACCCTAGCCTTATAGTATATTAAGATTAGGCGTTTTATAAGGACTAGAGATAATATAAAGGAATTATATAATTCCTCCTAGTAGCTAAATACATTAAGTAAGATCGCCTAGGCTCCTAGCTAATATAATAAGGTATAATAAAAAATAAGGAAAAATTCTACCTAGTGTACTTACTATTCTAAAAGAAGGCATAGGGTAGTAAAGTACTTAAGATTTATATAGTTAGTTAAAATTTAAAATAGATCTTATAGACTATATAGTTCTATCTCTTATAAATATAGATATAATACTACTATATATAATTCTCTATTATAAATAGTATAGTTCTATTTAGCCTAAAATAGTTTTATAGAATAATAGGCTATAAGTATAAATATCCTATTTTTATTCTTCTATAGTAGTTAACTATTAAAAATAAGCCTAGTGCTATCTATTTTTATAATTATATTATAAGAAGTTCTAAGGTAGAATATCCCTAATTAATAAAAAGACTATACTCTATATTTATTTCTAACTAGTTCTATAATATAGTCTTAAGCGTTTAAAATATATAGTCTTTTATTTTTATCTAGATAAAAGGGATATTCTCTTCTATTAGGTAATTTAATAGTATTATAATTACTAAGATGTTTAAAATAAAGTTATAGTAGAAGTTAGTAAAACTAAGAAAACTATATATTTCTTTAACTATTTATAGTAGTTCTTATATATAGATAGTATAAATCTTTTTAATATTAACGCGTAAGGCTATATCTACTTAAATAATAAACCCTAGCTACTTAATAATATAATAGTAAATATACTTTTTATAATATTATAGAAAAGCTTAGTTTATTAAAATTTTTATAAAATAATTTTAACTTTATTAAGATAATCCTCTTATAAGTTAATATTATAGATTAGTATATTATTAAGATATATTATTTTAAAATTACTAAAGTAAGTACTAATTGTTTAATTAATATAGTGCTAGAATACTACTAGCGCGCCTATTAATCTAAATAAGTAAATAAGCTATTAAAATTAGCTAATCTATATTTAAAAAGCTATTAGTTTTTTATAACTAGAAGCGACTTATAACTAGTAAAAAGCGGCCTAGATATCTAATTTTATAGACTATTTTATAGAACTTAATAACTAGAGCGTCTTTTTAATTAGTAGTAATAAATAGCAGTCCTATTTAGTTATTTTATTTATTATATAGTAGTTTATATAGAATTACTAGCTACTATTTCCTATCTTAACTAATAGTACTAGGGCTACTACTAAAGAAGAACTCGCCTAAATATATCCTTTATTAAGTAAATCTATTAACTAATAATATAGTTTAAGAAGCTAATCTTAAGATATATTATAAAGAGCGCCCTAGGGTAATTTTTTTTTAGTTCTATCTACCTTTATTTTAATTTAGATATAAGAATCTAATTAGTCCTAATAGAGTAGTAGTTTATTTACTTTTTACTCCTAGAAAAGTCCTTAGAATTAATATAATTCCTTTAATTATTTAGCTATCCTTAGTTATTCTAAGGTTATTCTAAGTTAATAAAAGTAGAAACTAATTTATCTAATACTAGTATATATAATAAGAATAGGTTTATTTATATTTTATTAGTAGTTTTTAAGGTAGTAATAAAAGTATAGCTAGGTAGGAGCTTACCTAGATAATTCTATAGCTATATTTATAATTCTTTCATTCTATACTATAAGTTATTAAATAGATATAGTTTATTTTTAATTATTTTAAGTAGTAATTATTAATATTCTAGTAATAGTTAACCTAGTATTATAGATTAGATTAGTCTTAGTATAATATGAAAAAATATAGATAAGTTCTATCTATTAATATCTATATTAAGCCTTATAAAAGATATAATAAAGATTAATATATCTTAGATTATAACTATAATTTATTAAAGTATTATTTATAAAATCTAATTAAATAGAAATTCTTTTATAATAGTATTATATATTACTTTATAATAGTTATAAATAAAGTTAATAAGTATTTTAATAAGATAAGTCTATTATATTAGTAATAGTAAAAAAAATAATAATATTATTTTTCTTTTTATTTCTTACTACTTTTATTCTACTTTTTATCTACCTAACTTCTAAGTTATATTACCTTAGGACCTAAGGGGGAGACTTCTCCTTAAGGTTTATCTTTTTCTAAATCTTCTAGATCTTTTACTAGTTAAATAATTAAGGCTTAGTTTATCTAAAGAGGCTACTATATAGATTATAGGTAATATTAAGAGGAGTTATATCCTAATATACTATAGTAAAGTATAATAATAGCTTATTCTAAGTTATAAAAAGGTTTATTTCTTAGGAAGTAAGTTAGGTAAATATAAGTAGGCTTAATACTTAAGAAGTTAGTTTATTATAGTATATAGTAAATACTATTAGGAAGTTATTACTACTAGTAAAACTATTACTTAGATTAATTAGTAGAGATCTAGACTACCTAGCTACTAGAATCTCTATCCTTTATATACTTATCTAGTTCTCTACTATTCTTTAGATCATTTAGATTATTTATATTCTATAATAAACCTTTATCGCTAGATTATCTTAATAATCTAATAATCTATTATATAACTTCCTTCCTAGTATTGCACTAGGACTATAGCTCTATAGTGCGCCTACTATAGACTGGCCCTACATAGTGTTGTTTATAACACTAACCTAATACTAAATATACTATAATATACTTTTAGCCTTAAATTTTACTTATCTTTTATTATTTATAAACCCTTTTAAATATAAATATGATATATATAATGTCCTATACTATATTATACTATTTTTATAATAGTATTTATCTATATTTACGTTATATTTATTTAGACCTTATTTTTCTTTTTTTATCTATATTATTCTATAGATAAATCTTTTTTAATATTTTACTTTTAATTTACTTTACTTTATTTTCTTTTTTTATAATATATAACCTATTATAGGTTATATAGGGCCTCTATACTAACCTTACTAAGGTGCTGCTTTATTTCTTTATTTTTCTAAAACTAAGGGTAAGGTTTTTCCTCTAGGACTTATAGTTCTTTCTATTTTTTAATATCTCCTTGGTAGTTTTAGAGAGGCCTAGAACTTTATTTATATATTAATAATAACAATAATATATTAGATAATAATATATATAGTCTAAAAATTATATAAATAATAATCTAATCAATATTATTAGCTTTCTTCCTCTAAATTAAATTATAACTTAGCTTTTATTTTATATATCATATATAAGTTATAAATTTCTTCTTTAATCGACCTAGAACTATTAAATTACTTTATTTTTCTATAATATATCTTATATAAATTCTTTTATAACTCTATCCTAGACTATATTATATCAACTAAAATTATCATTATAATATAATAATAAATAGCGTATATTATAGGCGATATAGTATTTAACACTTATAACTAGGTAGTAATAAGAAAAAATAATAGCGCTATATATAGAGTAAGTAAAAATCTATTTGGTATAGTGTACATTATATAGTATATATACTTATACTATACTATTATATAACGAGTATACTACATTTTATAATAAATTATATAATAGTATAATATAAATAGTATAGTATGTATATTTTATACTATATTAGTAATATTATAGAATCTTATATTTAAAGGAGAGATATATAATAGAGCTAGGCCTATAGGCCTAGCTTTATACTATAGAAAAGTAATAGTAAACTAGCCTAAGCTAAACTAGTTTAAGCTAGTTATATATTTATATCTCTCTATACTAAAAACTTTATAGCTTAACCTTTTTTATGTTTTATATTTTACTATAGTATTTAATAATAATTATAATATCTATTTATATATAGTATTATTAGTATTATTATACTCTTTAGCTATTAAACTATTAGGAACTTCTAAGGAGATAGTAATATAAGGAAAAACTAGAGTGCCTAGAGTAAAACCTTATATTTAGTGTGCTTAGTATAGTATATAGTTAGTATCGGTATAGTGTCTCTAAGGTAGCAATAGTAGCTAGTCTTTAGCAGGCTAGCTAGCTAGCTATATTAGTATATTAGTCGTCCTAATCGATTTCTACCTTTATATATAGGTGTAAAGAAAGTAATTATATTATAATATAAAAATAGTCTTAGTCTATAACTAAGCCTTAATAACTTTATTCTTAAGTATATAACCTAATTTTAGTATTATTAGAATGCTCTAATTCTAGGCTATCTAATAGTGTATAATCTACCTAACTTAGACTAACGGATTCTAAGTTATTATAGAGTGTTAAGGTAGTGTTTATAGGGAAGCCGCATAGGCCTCCCTAGCCTCCTTAGCAGCCACCCTAGCTTATATATAATAGGCTATATAATATAAAATATAAGGAAAAATAGATTAGCTACTTAAATATATAAAAAATAGCTATTTCCCCTTACTATAGTAATAATTATTAAGTTTTCTTCCTTCTTATATCTATATTTCTTACTTACTTAATTCTCTTAATTCCTTTAGCTACTCTTAACCTTTCTCTCTCTATAGTAGATACATCCTTATATATCTATGCTACTATACTTCCCTATATACCTTTAGTACTACTAATAACTACTAAAGTTATTATACCTTAATAATAAGGGTGCCTTATTATATAGTATAGTTAATAGTATAATTAGCTTATTAATTAGTTAGTTAGTAGGTTATTAGATATGCTCCTCTATATATTAATAATAACCTTATTAATAAGTAGTAAGTTTAATATTATAGCTATAGAATAAATAAAGGACTTTTTAGTATAATTAGGCGTGCTTTAGGGCGCCCTATAGTTATATAGTTATTAATACCTTTTAAACTAATTCCTATAGCACCCTTAGCTAGGTTTAAACTAGTAAACTTTTATATCTATCCTTTTAAATAGGTAATATAAAGCTAACCTTAATAAATAACTATTTTACTATAGAGGCTATTTATATATATTTAAAGTTAATACTTTTATAGTAAAGTAGTTTTCTATTAAAGTTAGCCTTATATTATTTATTTAAAAAGATAAGTATATAAAGTTATTAATTTAAACCTAACTAAGGACACTATAGGAATTAGTCTAAAAGGTATTAATAACTATATAACTATAAAATACTTTAAGGTATACCTAGTTATATTAAAAAGTCTTTTATTTATTTTATAACTATAATATTAAACTTACTACCTACTAATAGAGCTATTATTAGTATATAGAGGAGCGTATCTAATAACCTACTAACCGACCGACTAATAAGCTAATTATGCTATTAACTACGCTATGTAATAGGGCACCCCTATATATAAGGGCAGAAATCGATTAGCACCACTAACGTACCGATTTAGCCAGCCAGTTAGCCAGCCCGCTAAAGACCAGCTACTATCGCCACCTTAGAGGCACTGTACTAATACCGACTATAACACACACACTAAATATAAGGTTTTACCCTAGGCCCTTTAGTTTTTCCTTATATTACTATCTCCCTAGAAGTTCCTAATAGCTTAATTAGCTAAGAACTATAGTAATATAATATAATAATATAATATATATTTAGAGCTAACCTATAATAATAAATAATCTAAATAATCTAAAGAATAGTATAGAATTAGATAAATATATAAAAAATAGAAATTCTAATAGCTAGATAGTCTAAATCTCTACTAATTAATTTAAGTAATAATTTTATTACTAGGAATTCCTTTTTAATAGTATTTACTATATACTATAATAAACTAATTCTTTAAATATTAAGCCTACTTATAATTACCTAATTTACCTATTAAGAAATAGACTTTCTATAATTTAGAATAAGCTACTATTATACTATATAGAGATATATAGCCCTAATAAAAGTACTTTACTATCTAAACACTTAAAATCACTAGAATAAATTAAATATACTATAATTTATTAGTAAGGAAAAAGATCTAGGACTTAATTGAATTAAATTTAAAGAGTATAAAATATAAAAAATAAGTAATAAGTAGATTCTATATTATAATTAGTATAAACCCTTTAGAACTAGAAAAATAAGTTTTTAATAATAATAGTCCTATTAGAATTACTTTTTATAATATTTTTAAATAAGTTAAGCTTAGAAAAAAAACTACTAGTACTATATATTTTCTAAAAGATCTATTTTAAAAGCTATAATTAGTTAGAACGCTAGTAGACCTATTTATCTCCTATATTTTTTAAGCTGCAATATTGCTTTTCTATATATATATAAATTATACTATTAAGATTAAATAGATAAAACATAAATATAGTTATATTATAATTAGTAATTATACCTAAAATAAATAATAGTAATAATTATTATTATTATTAATTTATATAGATTATCTTTAATTATTAAACTATATTAAACCTAAATAAATTTAAGTAATTATCTAAATATTATTAAAATACTATATTTTTCAGATTTGTTTTATTAGAAATTCTTTATAAAAAAAATTATATTAAAGATATTAAATTTATTAATTTTTAAGCTTCTATAACGTCCCTTTATTTTAAGTATAGTATTTTATAGAGTTAGCTAGAATTATTTTAAAAGTAATAAGTTAAAAACTTTTTTTTATCTAGAGTTATCCTCTAATATCTATATATAGAGCACCTAAGTAAGTCTATAAATATGTTTTTTAATATCTAATAAGCTTTTTAACCATAGTTATTATATAATTTATTTATGTTATAGGAAATCAGCCATAAACTGTCAAATTAGTAGCGTTTCAGTGAGAATTAAGCATTGCTCGGAATTAATGGAACCCACTGTAATCCGATAATTAGGTTAGTATAGAAGAAAAGCCTATGACCACACTCGCCGTTGCTCATGGTCAAGTCTTTGCGCCAAGAAGAAGCATAACCAAAAATGCCTCATTTGCCGTTGGGTGAATCTATCCCTCCAGATACAGCGCATGTGAGCCATCGCTTGTATTTCAGCGAACCAGGTGCTATTCCGCGATACTGATACAAACACTAGGCCGTCAGTGTCTCTCTACCAACGTGGAAGTCCAATATTGGATACGAAGAAGGCGAACAATGGGTTATCAGCCGTATGAATGCGGGCTATCCCCGGTAAGCTTCACAACTTTCTTTTCGTATAGTATGGCTGGCCACTCATACCGCTTTGCAGCTTCTTTATTCATAAAAGCATTTCGGAGCTGAGTCATGCCATTATTCATACGTATGGACAAATAGGCCAGCAAGCGATGTTGTTTTCAACAGCTGCGGCTGCCCATCGCTGCCTAACATTCATCCAAGAAAGAGTGGACACGGTAGTGTCTGCTGAATTTGGCCTGCTCGAATTCGGGCTTAACTTCGGAAGCGAAGCGTCGTCCGTTCTCAGGGACCTACGGTCTACAATTGCTGCCACTCTATTCCCTACTAACAAGTACTACATAGCCAAACAATATTGGCAGCATGCAGGGGATGGAGTCTCAAGTCGCCGAGCTGAATTCTGCCATGACCTTCTACGCGCCGGGATTCTAATTCCGGTGTATCCCTCTATGGACGAGTTTTCCTCAAAACCATCACGACGGGGCCCTAGACGCTACCAACGGGCCAGAACGGTCGACGATGCCGCTACTAATCATTCTCAAAAACCTTCACCGGTCATAAGCGATAGTCAAGAGTGTTTTAAATTCGTCGAGGAGCGATTCGGCAGAAATTTAGACCTGACTTTAGCTGAGAGAGCCAAATTCGCAATTCGTCGTAGAATTGCTGGGTTGATTGCTGGAGACGTCGAGATTACCGACGACGTCATATCTAAGCTTCCAGTAACTTCTGCCCGCATCGAAAAGCTCCACGAATCCGATGTATACCTCTTTCCCACTGGAATGAATGCTATCTTCACTGCCCATCGCGCTTTATTGTCAGCTAGAGGCTATTTTCCAAGTGTCAGCTTCGGTTTCCCCTACGTTGACACCTTGAAAATTCTGCAGAAATTTGGCCCAGGGTGCATTTTTTATGGATCTGGAGATCCATCAGATCTGAGTGATTTTGAACAAGTTTTGAGGAATGGGGAACACATTCTGGCGCTTTTCTGTGAATTTCCGGGGAATCCGCTGCTGACCAGCCCGGATTTACGGCGAATACGCAAACTTGCCGATGAGTTTGGTTTTGCCGTTGTTGTGGACGAGACAATAGGCACTTTTGCCAACGTTAATGTTATTCATTATGCAGACATCGTCGTGAGCAGTCTGACCAAAATCTTCTCCGGGGATTCTAACGTCATGGGAGGCAGCGCAGTCTTAAATCCAGACAGCAAATTGTACGCACTGCTGAAGGACGCAATGGAGAGTGTTGTTGAGGAAAACTACTGGCCCGAGGATGTCATATACATGGAAAGAAACAGCCGAGACTTTACCCTGCGAGCAGAACGCGTGAACTCGAATGCTGAGGCATTATGCGACATCTTACGTTTCCATCCCTTAGTCAAGGATATTTTCTACCCAAAGTTCAGCCCTACCAAATCGAACTATGACTGTTGCCGCTTGAAGCATGGTGGATACGGCGGATTGTTGTCTGCAGTCTTTCACAAACAAGCTAATGCAAAAGCTTTCTACGATGCCATGGACACTGCGAAGGGTCCTAGCTTAGGCACCAATTTCACCCTATGCTCGCCTTATACATTACTGGCGCACTATAATGAATTGGCTTGGGCGGCACAGTTTGGTGTTTATGAGCATTTAATACGGGTTAGCGTCGGGCTTGAAGATAAGGACGAACTTTGTAGGGCTTTTAAAAGAGCATTATCAGCAGCAGAGCAGATGGATATAGATGGGAATGTAAAGCCTGAAGACTAAAAGAGTATTTATTAGATATATTACTAGCTAATAGATACTTTCGATTAGATTTATTATAAGTGAATAATAAAATTTTAAGCTAAATATAGCTTTTAAATAGCTTTTACTAGCTTTATTAAGTTTTTATTGTTTTTTAAAAATAATTTCTAATTAAATAGTATATTAAAAATAAGTTTAACCTTTTATAGACTTAGCTTAATCTAGTTTATAATAGATTTATATCTAAATATATATTTATTTATTTTTAAATAGCCTTTATAATAAAATAATTATTTACTAAGATTAATCTTACCTATACTAGTAGCTTATATTAAATTATATATTTATTTTTATACCTAGAAGTAGTGTTTTTAGTTACTATATCTATATAATTAAGATAAAATTAAAAAAAAATAAGTATTAAGAAATTACTAATAGATTTAACTCTAGTATAATACTATACTAGCCCTAAAATAAAGCAATAGTAGTAGTACTACTAAAAACCTTCTAGTTAAAAGTAATAGAACTAATAAGTAATAGCCTTATACTAGATAAAGGCCTTAATATAAAAGGCATAGCTCTAACTTACCTATAGTATAGTATAAAGCAAGTAATTATATTATAATATAAAAATAGTCTTAGTCTTTAACTAAGCCTTAATAACTTAATTCTTGAGTATATAACCCAAATTTACTATTATTAGAATGCTTTAATTCTAGGCTACCGAATAGTATATATATTATTTAATTTAGACTAGCGGTTCCTAAGTTATTATAGAGTGTTAAGGTAGTATATATAGAGAAGCTATATAGGCCTCCCTAGCCTCCCTAGTAGCCACTCTAGCTTATATATAATAGGCTATATAATATAAAAAGTAAGGAAAAGTAGATTAGCTACTTAAATATATAAAGAATAGCTATTTCCCCTTACTATAGTAATAATTATTAAGTATTCTTCTTTTTTATATCTATACTTCTTATTTACTTAATTATCTTAATTCCCTTAACTCTCTTAATTTACTACTTTTAACCTTCCTCCCTCTATAGTAGGTATTTCCTTATATACCTACGCTACTATACTTCCCTATATACCTTTAGTACTACTATTAACTATTAAAGTTATGCCTTAATATATAGAAAACCTCTTAAGAACCTAATTATAGATATTCTTAAGTATATACCTCTAAGTAACTATCTTTATATCTAAACCCTCTTATGTACTTTTATATATAATGTCTAAGATAAAGTTAAATAGGCCTTTTATATTCTTTAGTCTATAATAATAGATATTATAAAAGTAATACTTTTTAAGATTAATTTAGTAATTAAAACGTCTAAGCTAAGAATATATAGGCCTAAATTATAGCCTATAGCCTAACTATACCTACTTTAAAACTAGGTCTAGTATAATACTATAGAGAACTTATTATCTTAATATATAACTACTAGTTTAACCTATATATTAAAACACTAGTTAAGATAGTTATATCTATCTATAAAACAACTTAGTCTAAAGATATAGTAGCTATATAGTAGCTTTTATTAGGAGATATTATACTTACCTTTTTTTTTTTTACTAATTAATATATATAGGCCTAATAATAGATTTAACACGCCTTTAGCCTAAGAATAAACCTCTTATACTATGTATACTTAATAGTTATTAAAAGAGTACTACTTAGAACTATCCTTTAAGATAAAATAATCTTTTTAAAAACCTTTAGTAAAGCTTATAAAGTAATTATTACTATAGTACGCTTAATATAATCTTATAGTAAAAATACTATAAAACTTTCCTTAAAAATTAATATGTATAGTACTAATATTACTAATAATCTTTACTAATAAAGTATATTTTTTAACTCTTAGTTATTCTTATATAAACTTTATATAGAAATAGTCTAACCTTAATAATATTATTAGTAGTATATATTTAAATATATTATAAAAGACTACTATATAGCCTCTTAATATAGATATTATATAGCTTTAGCTTACTCTTAAAAAGAGGACTACTTAGCTATCTAAGATTCTACCCTAGGTAGATACTCTAACTATAATAGACTATACTTAGTATAGACCTAAGACTACCTTACTATAGCCTACTATTAGACCTAGGCCTAAGAGATATATAGATACTATCCTTTCTACTTCTAAACTTATTACTAACTATTAGCCTTTTTTTTACTTCTTTTTTTTTACTTCTCTTTTTTTACTTATTAATATTTTTATTAATAAGAGAAGAACCTACTAGAAATATAGAAAAGAAACCTTATAGCCTTAATATTAGACTAGGTTTACCTTAGAAATAAAGGAGATCTTTATTAGTCTTAGGAAATAACTATACCTATAGCTAGCCCTAGGGGTTACTTAATAGATAGAGATCTAGTGCCTAGCCCTTAGGCTAGTAAAATATAGAAATTATACTATATTTAAGTAGCCTCTCTTAATAGGATATTACTAATATAATAACCCTTTTTAACCCCCCTCCTATATTCTATATTACCTATACTAGCGCTATATTACCTATATTATAACCCTAGACCTTAACTAATCTAGTAAACTTTACTAATAAAAATTCTATTATAAAATATTTATAAAATTAGTATAAGTATAATACTTACTTTTATAAAGTTTGATAAACTAGATATTATAGCCCTATAAGAGATTCCTTTAAACTAGCTTTTTACCTATCTTATATTAGCCTTATATTAGGTCCTTTAGAATAAAGGCTATATTACTACCTTACAATATAAATAATATAACTTAAGTATATAGTTAGCCTATATCTACCTTAATATATACTATATTACCTTTTTATCTTTCTACCTTTACTTTCTATATATATACTTCTACTCTAATCAAGACCTAGTATAGCTCTTTACTGTATACTAGCTAGATCCTTATTAGGGCCTAATAAGACCTATTATTATTACTAGAGACTTTAACCTATACTACTACTTTTAGAGCCTATAGAATTATACTTCTACTTATACTATAAGTACTATTAAGAACTTAGACTAGCTCTAAAATAAACTCATTACGCTTTTAAGGGTACGTATATAGTATAGAAAAGATAATAGCTTTTTATAATAAAGTATAATAGACTTTATTTAGGCCTTCTATAGCCTCTAATTAATCTATAAAACTTTACCTTATAACCTTACTAGGTCTAACTATATCTTTTAACTAACTACTTTATATAGCTTAACCTTTATTTTTAACTTATATAATATAGACTCTAGAAAAGAGTAGATACTAAAGCTATCTATATCTTAGCTATAACCCTCCTATAGCCCTTTCTTAACATAGCTCTTAATAACCTAATAGATATTAATAATACTCTTTTCCTCTTTTATTAGAATATTAAAGATATAGCTATATATATAATCCTTAACTTATAGATACTATAGGTCTAAGCTAAACACTAGTAGAACCTAGAAGTTAGATATATTATTAAGAAAACTAAGACTCTATAGAAGAGGGCCTAATAGTTAGGCCTTCTCTAGGACTAGGCCACTATAACTATAGTAGCTAAGACCTAGACCTAGATCATCTATAAGATAAAATAATATAGTTAGTATTAATACCTAGACTAACTTAGCTAAGAGATTAATAACTTATAAAAGTATAATTAATAAGTAAAAAACTATATAGGCTTTATCTTTACTATAATATTAGATCTTACCTACTCTAAATATAAGTTAGATATAACTACCTAGGATAAAAAAGCCTAAGTCCTAGCTAAGAAACTCTTACCTCTTTTTATAGGACCCTATATTACTCCTAATCTCTACCTATAGTGCCCTCTTTAGGACCTAATAGAACTTATAGCACTAATTACTAAGGATAAAGTTAGAGCAACTTTATAATAGTACTACCCTTAAAACATAGTAGGCCTAGATAAGATTCTTTATAGCTTCTTAAAAATACTCTTTATAGTTATTAATAAAATGCTAGCTAGGATATTCTTTATCTACCTAGCCTAAAGGTACTTTCTAATATAATACTAGGCTAGATATATAATAATTATATAGAAACCTAGTAAAAGCCCCTAGGAACTTAGGATAGTATTAGGATAGAGACCTATTATCTTTATAAATATAATAAAAAAGCTATTAAAAAAAATCTTAGCTAACTATACTATAGCTCTAATAAAAATAATAAAGCTTTTACTAAAAGGCTAAAGAAATAACTATAAGAATAGATTAATAGAAATACTAATAGCTATAATACTAATAATTATCTATATAGCTTAGGCCTAATTTAAAGTTATATTAGCTATATAGTATTAATTTTAAAATAAGTAATAAAAATATAACTTAAGCTTTAAATATAGTTTAAGGCTAGACCGACCTTAGAATAGAGTAGTAATAGGTATATAGCTAACTAAAGGTATATAGCTAACTAACGCCTAGTTAGGGGAAGCTTAACTATTACTATTGCCCTTTCTCTAATATAAAACCTTTAATACACTTAGCGTAGTACTAATCTACTAACGCCTTAGAAATCTAATAAAAATCCCAATTAAAAAGATACTATATTATATATATTATAATAAATATAATAAAGTCTTCTCTTTAATTTATATATTTATAAGATACTCTCTTCTCTAAGCTATTTTTAATATAACTTTAATTTTTTTTAAATTATTATTATTAAAATTACTTAAGTAACTATTACTAAACTTTTCTCTATTATAGAATTACTATAAGCTATTAAGTATAGGTTATAATAAAAGCCTTAAACGACCCTATTATAAAACTAGTTTTTACTTAATATAACTATAAACTTATTATATTAATATCTAACTACTAGTTTAAAACACACCTCTAAGCACTATAGGAGATAGTAGCTATAGTCTAAATAGTATTTTATAATAAAGATATTATAGCTATATATTAACTTTTATTTAAAGATATTATCTTAACTTTCTTCTTATCTACTAAACTATATATATAGGCGAGCAATCCTAGAGTTAACTAGAGAATAGGCTAACTTTAGTAGGATATACTAAGATATAATTATAATAATAAGAGCGGCCTAAAGAAAAAGGCACTTTAATTAAATTATAATAGGCCTCTAGGAATATATATAATTACTAGAGAGCCTAAAGCTAATATAATAGAGATTCCTAAGGAATACTTAAAGTATAGTAAGCTATTTAGTAGAGAGCTAGAAATAGGACTACTAGAGTATATACGCTAGGACTATAAGATTAAACTCTAGCCTAGTAAGGAACCTAAGTTCTATAAAATATATCCTTAGAACCCTAAGTAGGAGAAAGCACTTAAGGAGTATCTAAAGGAGAACCTATAAAAGGGATATATTAGACTATCTAAATTACTAGTAGGATACCTAATCCTATAGGTTTAAAAGAAAAATAGAGAATTATAACTATATATTAACTATTAATAACTAAATAAGATTATAATTAAAAGTTAATACCTATTACTACTAATAGTAAAAATTAAGGATAAGCTAGAGAAAGCTAGTTAGTTTACTACTCTTAACCTTAAAGAGGCTTATAAACTTATTTATATTATAAAAGGTTATAAGTAAAAAACTACTATCTAAACTATAAAAGGATATTATAAGTATCTAGTAATGCCCTTTAAACTTATAAATACACTAGCTATGTTTTAAACTATATTTAATAATATCTTATAAAGATAACTAGATAAATTTATTATTATCTATCTTAATAATATCTTTATCTACTCTAGTATACTTAAGGAACATAAGAAATATATATATAAGGTACTATAAGTACTATAAGATAATAAGCTACTAGTTAAATTAAAGAAGTATAGATTCTATTAGTAGAAAGTTAAATTTTTAGGATTTAAGATCTAACCTAGAAAAATAAGTATAAGCTAATTAAAGATATAAGTAATTAAGGAATAGCTAACGCTAAAGACACTTAAAGAAGTTAGAGTATTTTTAGGATTTATAAACTTTTACTAACGCTTTATATATAACTATAGTAAAATTATAATACTACTTATAAACCTTATAAAGAAAGATTAAGACTTCTCCTAGACTAATATAGAAGAATAAGCATTCTAGGAACTTAAGAGTAAAATTTTAGAAGAACTAGTCCTACTTATAGTAGACCTAGAAAAACTATTTAAAGTTAAAATAGATACCTTAGACTTTAATCTAGGTGGATAACTAGGATAATAAGATAGAGAAGGACGACTTTATCTAGTTGCTTTCCTATCTAAGAAACTTTATAGACTAGAATTAAATTATAGTATTTATAATAAAGAACTTATAGTAATTATTAAAGCATTTAAGGAATAGAAATACTACCTTAAAGGAGTAAACTATAAGGTTAAGGTATTTATAGACTATAAGAACCTAACCTTATTTATAACTATAAAGGATTTAAATAAATATTAAATTAGATAGTATAAAACCCTTATAGACTATAATTTTAAGATTATATATAGAAAAGGATCTAAAAATAGAAAAGTAGACGCGCTTAGCTAAAGAGAGGATTTAAAATTAGAAAAACTAGTAGATAACACACTACTATTACGCACTAATAAGGATAAGAACCTTATATTAGGCACCTAAGAGATTAATATAACCTAGTAAGCTACGCTAGATAATATATAGATATAATAAATTATATTAAGCGTTAAAAATAATAAATACCTAAATAATTAGGAAATAAACCTATATATTATAAAGAAAGGCAAGGCCCTCCTATATAACGAATAATAGTATGTTCCTAGTACACTTTAAAAACGACTTATTAAAGAAATATATAAACACCTATTATATAGACACTAGGGTGTAGGGAAGATAATTAATAGACTATAAAGATTATATGACTTCTTAGAAAGTAGAAAAATTATATAGAAAATAATTAAAAAATATAATATATATAATAAACTAAAATTAGGACGACACGCGCTATATAGTGAATTATAACTAATACTACTACCTAAAAGAGTATAGTAAATAATAACTATAGACTTTATTATTAAACTACTAAAGTCTAAAGAACTAATAATAGGAATTAGCTATAATAGTATCCTAGTTATTATTAATAAACTTATAAATTATGCTTACTATATCCCTTATATAGAATCTAGTAACACTAAGGATTAAGCATATATAGTTTTTAAGATAGTTATTGCTTAATATAGTTTACTAATAAAACTAATATTAGATTATAATAAGTTATTTATATTAAACTTCTAGAAAAGTCTTATAGAAATTATAAAAATTAAGTAGAATCTATCTATAGCATTTTATCTATAAATAGATAGATAAATAGAAATCTTAAACTAGATACTTAAATAATACCTATAAAGCTATATTAACTATTAATAGAACGCTTAGGTAGAATAGCTACCTTTAGCATAATAGGCTTATAATAGCTCTAAAAATAAGAACATAAAAATATTACTATTTAGGGCAAACTATAGATTTAACTTTATAATTAAAACATATATAGTATAAAACATATACGTACTAAAAGCTATAGTGTATATAGTAACTATTATAAATATATAAAAACATTTATAGAAAGAATAGATTTTTCTATAGAACTAAATAAAGCATTATATAGATAAAAAGAGATTATTAGCGCTAATCCTAGAGGAGAGGCATAAAGTATACCTTATCTATAAAAACATTAAAATAAAACAACCTAGCGATAAACTTAACTAGAAGAAAATAGGACTATTTATTATTAAATAAAAACTATTAAATACTAACTATAAACTATTACTACTAAAAGAGATAAAGATATATCCTATATTTTATATTTTACTCTTAAAGAAAGCACTAGATAGTGCTATAATCGCTATAAAAATTATAGTAGAAAATATAAATAAAAATAAAGTAAAAGGGATCCTTAAGGCATAATAAAATATTAAAAATAATTATTATCTTATTAAATAGAAAGGATACCTAAATTTAGAACATATATAGGAACTAATATATAACCTTAAGAACTACTTATAGTTACTTAACTATTTCTACTAAAAAACGCCTCTTATTCTAATAAACTAATTCTATATAAAGAACTAACACTAAATTCTATATCTAAAAAACGTATTAATATAGGATCTAGCTCTTTAGAGGATATAAGAGAAGGATTAGAAGTTAGATAATAGTACTATAATTCCTCTTACTTAATACGCTCTAACTCTTCTATATTAATAATACCCTATACGACTATATATATTATTTTCTTAAACTATAGTTTCTTTTATTTTTAAAGGCAATATACCTTTATACTTACCCTCTCTAGTTCCTCTTCTATATCTTCTAGTTTAGATTTAGCCTTATAATACTAATTACTAATATAATAGAGCTACTATAGAGTAAGAGGATTTTTATTATAGTAAGATTAATTAAGGTAAATATATTTATAATAATAAGATAAATCTACTTTACACGCCTTATAATCTAAGATACCCTATTCCTTATAAAAGGAATATAAAGGTGTATTAATAAGCTTTCTAACTATTAATTTAAGAAGGGTGTTTTACTTATCTATTTTATAAGAAGCTTTTTAAGAATAAATAGAAGGCCTTATAATATAATTAGCTAATATAATAGTATATAATAATATAAGAGGGAAATTATATAGATATATAAGCGGCCTAATCTTAAGGCCTTAAGAATAAGACCTATAGAGGAGGAGTATTATACTATAAATAACACTATATAGGACTAGTCTATAGTAGGTGTACTATAAAGCTATAGTCCTAGTATAGCACTAGGATAGAAGTTATATAATAGATTATTAGATTATTAAGATAATCTAGTAATAAAGCATTATTATAGAATATAAATAATCTAAAGAATAGTAGATAGCTAGATAAGTATATAAGGAATAGTAATTCTAGTAGCTAGGTAGTCTAGATCTCTATTAATTAATCTAAGTAATAGTTTTACTATTAGGAATAACTTCCTAATAGTACCTACTATATACTATAATAAACTAACTCTTTTAGTATTAAGCCTATTTATATTTACCTAACTTACTTCCTAAGAAATAAACCCTTCTATAACTTAGAATAAGCTACTATTATAAAAGGCTTAGAGATTTAGGTATAATAAATGCCTATTAAAGCTTATAATAGCATAGGTAAGGTTAAAAGATACTATAGCCTACTATACTAAGCCTTTAATATTATTAATAAAGAGCTAGAACACACTATTTCTACTAAAGGCCGTCTATAAATAGCTATAAAAGCTATTAACAACACTACTAGCCCTAATAGGCTAGTACTAACCTTACTAGTATTTAGGGCCTTCCCCTAAATATTAGCTAACTCGCCACTAATAGTAATAGTGGCCTAATAGGCTAAAGCTATCTAAAAAGCCACTATTAAGGCTAGATAGCTACTCGCTAAATAGTAGGTTAGTAACGCGCTAGCCGCGTATAATAGACCTAATATATAGCTACTATATAAGCTACAACTATAGTTATAGGTACTTATATAGTAAGAAAAATAGGGCTAGATAGTACCCTTTCTACTAGTAGCTATAGATAGTAGGACCTATACTATTACTACCTCTAATAGTACCTATTAGTTCTATTTAATAGCTATATAGCCTTTCTAGTAAGAAGAAATAGAACTAAGCTATAGCACTAATACCCTATATACTAATATTAAGGTCTAGCTTCTATTTTTTTAACTAGAAGAGTAAGACTATAGTATAGAAGCCTTTATTATAGCTAAAGAATAAGCTAACTTTAATTTAGTAATCTAATTACGCTAATAGAAGCTTATTATAACGCCTAGTAACCTATTCTAGACGTCTAATAAAGCTAAGGTTAATAACCTCTAATACTATAATATCTTTAAATTTACTAAATTTAATCTTACTATCTATATAGGCTAGATCTTTAACTCCTATATAGTATATAAGGTAAAGGGTTAAGGCTTATTAACCCTTTATAAAAAGTCCTAACTTATATTATAGGGCAACTAAGATAAAGGTAAGGATAGTATCCTTACCTAAAGCCCTATAATATAGTAGATAAGCTAATACCTTATCCTTATAATCGTACCTACGCTACTAGCCTAGGGCCTTACGCTCTAGATCTAGGATATTACCTAGGCCTATATCTAGTTTTCTACTAACTTTTAATGTGTAATTCTAATATAAGTACCCCCTTAGTTTTGCGATTTATGCTCTAATAATACTATTATAGTAGTCTAAAAACCACTATATAGTATTATAGAGGTAGGCACCTATTAGTAGTTAACCTACTTAGCCTACTACTAGTAAAAGCTTAGGATAAGTATATTAATATATAACCTCTATCTTTTAATTACTAAAGGTAATAAGTTTAGTATTGTTAGTATATAAATAGATAACACCCTAGAGCTTAGCACTACTAGTTTTAGTAATAAAGTGTATAAAGAGCTTAATAAAGTAAAACTATAGGTTAAGCCTAAGGAATTCCTTTACTAAGACTATCCCCTAACTTTTAATAGCTACTAAATTAAGCTATAGAATAATAGTACCCTAGGAATCACCTAAAAGGGCTAGTCTTTATATATCTCTATTCTATAGACTACTAAAGAGTGTATTAAATAATATATATAAGGCGCTTATATTATAATAATCTACTAGCTAAAGACAACCTATATACTTTTAGTTATCGCCTAGCACTAGGACCTAGCTAAAGAGGATTTCTAACTACTTATATAGTGCCTCTAATAGTAAATTAATAATACTAATTAAGGTCTAAAATATATTTCCCTATAGCTATTAAAAACTATACTATACATCTTTATAGATAGCTTATTTACTAATAATAAGGACCTGAGCTTATAGCTAGGGTATATTATTCTACTTAGTAATAAGGAGTCTAATAGAAATAATATATTATTACTTACTAGTAATATTATCTACTAGACCTCTACTAAGTTAAAATAAGTTATAAGAAGCGCCCTAGCTTCTAAGCTCTATAGTATAGTCCTTAGCGCTAACGTTAGCTACGCCCTTACTATGACCCTCTAATAAGTCTCTACTAAGCTTAAGCTACCTTTAGTACCTATAATTATATGTATAGACTTACTATCTTTATATAAATACCTTATTAAGCTTAGTATAACTAAAGAAAAACGCTTAATAATTAATATTATAGCGCTATACTAGAGATATAAGCGCTAAGAACTTATAGAAATACACTAGATTAATAGAACTAATAATCCTACTAATGCTATAATAAAATAGTCACCTAATTAAGCACTAAAGACACTAATAGAGACTAATAGAATCACTCTTTATATATAGGGTTAGGTCGACTAAACCCTACTAGACTAATAATAGCGCTACTACTACCCTAAGAGCCTGTTTTTCTTATTTTTAGCACTATTACCTTAGATTTCTTCTATTTTTCTTATCTATTATACTACTTAAATGCCCCCTTTACTCTTATTTTACTATTATTCCCTTTATTCCCTACTAAATCCCTCTTTTTAGCCTATATATGCCCTCTTTATAGGCGGTCCTAACGCGTTTAAAGATAAGGTTAAGGTAATTATATATATTAGAGGATACTATCGCCTTATAGCGCTTAGTATCCTCTTCCTAACGCGTTTAAAGATAAGGTTTAGGTGATTATATATATTAGAGGATACTATTACCTCTATAGCTACCTTTAGGAAGTCCTATAAAGATACTATAGTTAAATAAAGGCCCTCTATATAAGGCATAGCTAAGACCTATCTACTAGTACTAAGACCTAGCTACCGCCCGCGTAGACCGCCTTAAAAGCGACTATATTTACTTTTAGCGCGCTAAGCGCTATAACTAACTAAATTAGCGTTTTTAGTAATATAATTTAGTAGCTATAGTGCTTATAACGCTTTCTTCCTACTATTTTCTTAGGATATAGTACTAGTAGTTATTTTTTAGAAGCCGCTAACCGCTATAACTACTAAAAATAGAGCTCTTAGTTAAGGTATTAGCACTTAGGCTACTGCCCTTTAATTATTTTAGCGCCTCTAGCGCTATACTCTAACTAAATTAATACTTTTAGTATTACTATTAGATTAGTATAGTACTTCTAGCGCTTTAATCTAACTACTAGAGTACTCCTAAAGCCTTAATCCTATTTTTCCTAGAACCTTTAAACCGCTATAGTTACTAGCTATAAGGCTATTAATTAATTCGCTTAGCGCCTCTAGCGCGCTAAATTAATTAACCTAGCGTTTCTAGTGCCTTCTAGCTATCTTCTAGAGCTCTAGATTAATTAATTTAGCACTACTAGTGCCTTAGCTTAATTCCCTTAGTAGCTAAAAAGCCCCTAAAGCCTAATATAAATTATTCCTTAGGCACTATTAAGCTACTATAGCTAGCGTATTATTAATTAATATAGTTATAATAGTATCTATAGAGTATCTATATTAATTAACCTACTAGGCTATATTCGCTAGTAGCTAGCTAGTTAGAGGATTTCTAGGAGACCTGCCTAGGCCTGCCTAGGCCTGCCTAACTAGCCTCCCTTGTATACCCTCTAATCTCTAGGGTAGTTAGCTACTGCCCTATAATAGTTGCGCGCTACTTTATATTTCCTATAAAATTCATTTATATATATTTTTTAAAAAATCAACTTATAGCTCCTAATTTTTATACTAAACTAATATTTCTATATTTTATTAGTTATACCTTATACTATTTAATATAGCTTAATAAAATAAATCTAGTAGTATTAAAATTATATATAATAGATATTATTTAGCTAAATAAAAAGGGTTTAAAATATAGTAAAAATAGAGATATCCTTATTTAACCTATTAGCTACTAACTAACTATACTAAAACTTATACTATTAGAATTAGTATAATAAGACGATTTAAATAGTATTACTCTTTTTATAATTTAACTACTTTTAGTAGAGTTACCTATAGTATATAGTAAAATTCCTACTAGGACGCTACCCTATAGCTACCTTATACTAGTAGCTATCTTAATAACTATTAAGCTAATAATAATAGTAAGGCTACTATAGCTATAACTAGGGTTTACTATGACCTAGTATAGGGTACTAACCTTATGTCTACTCTATACTAGACCCTACTACCTTATAAAAGAAAAGATAACTAGTATTAGAACTACTACTAATAGTATAGTAGCTACGCGATAGTTTACTGCCTAAGGCAGTAAACTAGGCTAATGCTAGTAGTCCTATTCCTTCCTTTTCTATTTTAGTAAAGATAGATTAATTAGTAATTAAGAAGTACTTACTAACGTCTAAACATTAGAATAAGTAGACTAGTTATCCTAATAATTAAGATAAAGTAAGGATAGTATCCTTACCTAAAGTCCTATAATATAGTAAATAAGCTAATGCTTTATTTTTACTATTATACCTACGTTGCTAGCCTAAGGCCTTACGCTCTAAATCTAGGACATTACCTAAGCGTATATCTAGTCTTCTACTAATCTTTAATATATAATTCTAGTATAAGTACCCCCTTAGATTTATAATTTATACCCTAATAATATAATTATAGTAGTCTAAAAACCACTATATAGTATTATTAAGGTAATGTAATAGTGGCTTATTCTAAGTTATAGAAGGGTCTATGTCTTAGGAAGTAAGTTAGGTAATTATAAGCAGGCTTAATACTTAATAAGTCGGTTTATTATAGTATATAGTAAATACTATTAGAAAGTTATTCTTAATAGTAAAACTATTACTTAGATTAATTAGTAGAGATCTAGACTACCTAGCTACTAGAATCTCTATCCCTTATATACTTATCTAGTTCTCTACTATTCCTTAGATTATTTAGATTATTTATATTCTATAATAATCCTTTATTACTAGATTATCTTAATAGTCTAATAATCTATTATATAACTTCTTTCCTAGTATTACACTAGGACTATAGTTTTATAATACGCCTGCTATAGACTGGCCCTATATAGTGTTGTTTATAACACCTATTATAAGAACTAAGGACCTTAAAAGGTGGCTAATAAGATACTAGTAGAGCCTAAGGCCCTAACTAATCTTATATTAAAGTGATAACTATATAGAAAGGATTTAATATATAAGTATAGCTTAACATTACAATATAAGTTACTTTACTAAGTAAAAACATTTAAACTATTCTTGTTACTTCACCCGCTGCGTAATGTCTTTCTGGACATATAGCTGGCCGTACAGGTCCACAGTATCGATGAACATCTGCAAAGCCCTTATCTTATGATCTGTTGCTAACCGCTGTCGCATCAGATCAAACAGTTTGCTAGTAGTTATGTCCAACATAGATCGTTCATATTGAGCAATTGCCATAAGATCTGTATTCATGCTCGACAACGCGCGATGGCCGTTTGGTGATGCCTGGTGAAATTCAGGAAAATTAAGGCTATTTAAGTTCCCTTCTGCTTGGTCTCGGGAGACGGACCCGGCGTCGTTATACTGTCTGCACAAATTGGCCAAATGTTGGCTGGCGCAACTGGCGAGGTAGTTCTCCAAAGCACCGTGGAAGAACCGCTCTTGCGGGTCGGCTGCTAGACAAGAAAAATACACCCATGTGAATGGCGAATGTGTGTTGTCTGCGGATACAAGGTGAAGCCAAGAATGATAGGTATATTTCTTGGAATGAAACTTATTGACTGTGCACCCATGCGCGTTTGCGACATCAGCTTGCTTCTTCTGGTCTGCGTAAATTCGGTTGTCTAGCTCATGACTGAGGTGCGCCAACATGCAGGTTTCCAACTTCAGAAGAAGTTCATTTTGCACATCAGAAGGCGCTTGTCTCACGCGGTCGTTTGATCGAATATGCAATATAAATCGGCTTAAGGTTTGTGACGATGCTGACAAAGCTATATCCCTGTCGTCAGCCGTGCCTGCTTTGTAAGGTGCATAATCCCCCGCATTGCACGGCATCTCCTCATCGCTGCTCAATAACCTAGCGTCGTCTGTAATGCTCTTGCGTTTTCTTGTCATGCTATTGTCTAGGTTCTGGGTTGCACTGCATTTCAAGTTGACCGCATTGTTTGGAACTAGCAAGTTGTCATGAGTAAAGAGGCCCCTGACGATGTCTCTCAGTGACCCAAGCATTCCAGGGTCTTTGTCGCAAACTGTCTCCATGTACTCGTCGAGCTGGTAGTCCAACACAGCAATCATCATGGTATCCCACAAGAGAACATTACTTAAAGGAAGCCCGTTACGACGGTTTGTCGAGAGCCAGGTAAACGGGATATACTCCAAGTATTTGTATGTTGTGTTTTTGTTGCGCGGGAACAACATGGAGCTCGCCTCTTTTAGTTGGTTCTGGAAAAGATATCCAAGCGCAACATCTGCCTCGAGTAGCCATTCTTCGTCTTTAGAGAACATAGGCAACTTGGAAAAGAATTTAGTCATTGCTGAAATTTTCGCAATATTGTAAGCAGTCAGTGATGACGTCTTGGGGCCCCATTCGCCGTCCTCTCTCTGCAAGATGGCGCACACCATGTACACTCGTGACAGCGAAGGCAAAGCATAGCTGACTTTCTCGATCCAGATGCGCTCTTCTTGGTTCCAATCTGGAAGAGCATTTTGCAGAAACGCGGTGCCTTTCTTAATTGCGGTACGTATGCGCTCCCGGAGATGGTCAAGCCAGGGAAGGCTGGAGACTTGCTTCAAAGCAATAACAGCATATGCGGTTGTCTCTCGGCATATATCCCCGTAGCGCCAAGTACCATCGACAAATTGTTCTTGGAGTAGCTGCAAGGTCATCTGAGAGAGAACAACGGGAATCATTTGTTCTAGGACGGCTTTTGATACCGTGAGTGCGCTGCTGTGATCCCACGTCCTCAGAAACTTCGTGAACGATTGAGCTAACAACATCAACGAGTAGTAATCGGACAAATTCTATTAAAAATGGTAAGCAGTTGTATATTTCTGGATACTGTCACTACACTCACCCATTTATCTCGAAGCTGGCCCTTGTAAAAGCAATCGCAGAGAAATGTGACGATTTTGTGAACTTGAGCTGAGTATTGCTCCGGTTTCGGGCAATGGAGTAAAGCTTGAAGTACATTGCAGTTGGCACTGATTGAACTTTTTTGCTCGCTGTGATATGTGCGGAAGTGTGTCGGGGTCTCGAATTCAGACACCATGCTGGCTGGACTCGGGCTTTGACCGAGCAGCGACAAACTCAAAACTGTCTTGGCTGTATCATCGGCATCCGAAAGAACGCCCGTATCTATAAAACTTCGCGTGAGCGTTCTGCTACAGTTGATTATGCATCTGACATACCAAATCCAACGAGTCCTTTGCCAAGCTCAAATTGTTTCGACAGTGCCGACGACAGTTGTTCAAGATGGCTGGAGTCAAAGACATCTCTAGCCAGTCCACATTTGAGGAGGCTCGAAATTGTCTGACCTTCATTAGCATGATGGGTTATTATGGGAGTTAAATGGAAAGTACTCACCCATGATAGCTCGAATGTACCGGAAGGGAATGCACTCGGGACTGCACCAGTGCCAAGCCCTCTGGAGTGAGCCACAACGCTACGCAGGTACTGCTCTGCTGCTTTGTCCCATTCTGAAGCATGGATGAGGTAGGCTGCCGTAGATGCAGGCGAGAGCATCATGGATCCCCAAGGATTTAGATGGTGTCTGACTCGGTCAAAATCTATGAGGCCAATGAAGGCTTCCAGGGAGTGGAGGAAGGTTGTTTGAATGGAGGAATAGATGATGTTCGGGTGGAATTTGGCCAACTTTTTGTCGCGTAAATTGAACAGCAGTGTTCGCCCTGGAAAGTCAAACTCCTCTCCGGATACTTCAAGCAGACTCAGTAATCTGGGGACTAGAATCTCGAAGCCGACGTGCATGGTTGACGCCACATCCCAATTCTGCAAGGCGTTGCAAAGGCGCGTTTGTGCTTTATCAATTCTTTGCTGTAGATCTTCTAGCAAAGCTACGTCTGCCAGCTCAGGGTGGTGTAGATGCTTCTTCAAAGAGAGCATTGCAGCCATAGTATTTAGGAGGCCATCCGTCTCAGAAGAGTAGGCCGCCCACTCGCCACTGGGCAACTGAGAGTCCAAAATATATTGAAAAGACTCTGGAAATAGCCACCTTGGGCTGTTTGTTTTTGTCAAAACAAGAGAAAGCCAGGCGGTGTCGTATATTGAGGTTGAAAACGAACCGAGAGGCTGCTCACTGACTACCTGACCAGCGAGCGCTTGGACAATCGCCCTTGCTTCTTCAATTGCAAGATCAGACATGATGAAAGAAAAGTCAAATGGCGTAAAGAGTCAAGATTCCATAGAGCTGCCAATGAGTCTGTGGAGAATCAAGGTGTCTTGCAGACAGACTTCTTGCAAGAACACCGGGAACCTGTCACATAAACCGAATCAAAATTCTTGGAGAAACAACTACATGCATTGCAGATAAATATATATGAGTAATGCTACCTATTAAAGGTCCAGGCCACTGGTGTAAAATCCTTCGGAACAGCACACCTATTTGCTCCATGTCGCTCTGGGAGGGTGAGACGAGCCACCAATCCCTTGATCCATGATCATTCAAGCTTCCCAGCCACAATTGTACTGATATTTCAGCCTGATTCCTCCTTGCTGGCCGGAAGTTATTTGCAATAATGCAGCTTTAGCGCAGTGCCAATGCAAGTCGTCATCATTTAGTGTTACAATTGTTCAAGCAGTTTGCCGAGGCGCACAGTCCTTCAGCTTACCCTCCGAAAAGAGAAGACTAGCGCACTGACAAGCGCCAGGCAGCATGTCAGCAGCCCGAGCCTGGCAAGAGCCAAGCAACCACAAAGTACTACACTGGCGGCATGCAAGATAGGAGGCCCAGCAAAGTGTTCACAGCGATCGTTGGCCTAACAGGGCCTCTTGGCGTTATCTTCTTCGTACCAAGTCTTTCGTGCTTTAGAGGGGAAAAGGCTGCTCCCCATCTCAAGGAAACACTCTGCATTGCAAGCGTTTTGATTAGCACAACGTTCATGTCAACTTAACTTCGGTGTCAGACGCCGTAACATTGAAATACGCGATGAATTTCGAGGCATTTCCAATCGTGGCCCTACTGCGAATAGGAGGGCAATTTCTTGCACTGGTAGGTCTACGCGCCTTAAAGTTTTCTATGCTTGGCTTTCCTGTTTGGTGAGAAATATTTCTAACTATGGACTACAGCACTGGGCTGCTGGGGTTTTGTACAACATTACCTTGCACCCGCTGGCACACCTGCCAGGGCCTCGCCTGTGGGGAGCTACACGCCTGAGATTTGTTTGGTCGTTAGTTACTGGACATTTGGTACGGGATGTGCTGAAGCTTCACGAAGAATACGGCGACATTGTGCGCACAGCGCCAGACGAAGTTTCCTTTGCCCGCCAAGACGCATGGCAAAATATCAATGCGAACCCTATAGACGGCAAAGCACTTCCCCGAAACGACGTATTCTTCAAATCACCACCTGGGCAGCCAGAGAACGTGGTTCTTACGAACGATCCACACGCAAGCAAGCGCATGCGCAAGGCAGTAATGCCAGCACTCAGCGATCGTTCATTAGCAAACCAGGAAAGTTCATTCAAGCTATACACGGATTTGATGGTTAAAAAACTTATAGCTCAGGTACGGGCATCGGGCGATGCACGCCAACAATATACAATAAATGCTGTCGACTGGTTCAACTGGTTTGCTTTCGACCTGGTGGGCGACCTTTCTTTAGGTGAGCCTTTTGGTTGTCTCGAAGAAGGGAAGAACCACGACTGGGTGATGCTCATATTCAGCTCTATCAAATGTAAGTTGATCATAAGCCGAAACAGGTGGAAAGTCATCCCTCTCGCTAACTGGAAGTAGTTATGGCAATTGCAGCTGCAACCAGATATTGCCCTGGTCTCGAAACCTTTCTTCTCGCCCTTGTCCCACCCCAGTTACGCAAAATGCAAACTGATCATTACAACGCTGCTGTGAAAAAAATCCATCGACGCCTAGCAGCCAAAGAAACCCGCGAGGACTTTTTGTCACAAATCATTCAACACAATGTCGGCAATACGCTCATGAGCCAGGATGAGATGGAATCAACAATGTCGTTACTACTTATAGCGGGCAGCGAAACAACAGCCACAACACTCTCGGGGATACTCAACTTGCTCGTTCATAATGAGGACAAGCTCCAGGGTGTCGTGAAAGAGCTGCGCTCGAGTTTCAATTCCGCTGACGAAATCAGAATGCTGTCTTTGCAACCGTGTGATTATCTAAATGCTGTCATCTTAGAAGGCCTCCGGCTGTGTAACCCTGTGGCAGGTGGTATAATGAGGGTGGCACCGAAAGGTGGTGCGATTGTGTGCGATTTGTTTGTCCCGGAAGGGGTATGTGAAATGATTGTGGCGATTTACAATGTTGTGCGGTGCTAATACTATTTAGACATATGTTTCTGTAAACTCCGTGGCAATGTCATTGGCTAATGGCAACTTTCACCGAGCTTCTGAGTTTTTACCTGAGCGCTTCCTACCCTCCAGCACGCGCCCAGCACAGTTTGAAAACGATCAAAGAACAAATCAAAGGCCATTTGGACTTGGCGGGAGGTCTTGTTTGGGCAAGTCCTTTGCGTTAGCGGCCATGCGCTTGGCACTGTCGCACTTGTTGTGGACTTTCGATATTTCTCGAGTTCCTGGCAACAACGTTACTTGGGGAAAGCTGAGGACATTCGTAGTCGTCGAAAAACAGCCGATCAGGGTTTCGCTTCAATTGCGCACTAGTCAGCCGTAGGAAATAGATGTATTTACATGACCATGCACACAAATCTCCGGTCGATCCGCAGCTGATTGCGAGCGAAGGGCAAACTGAATTTAATAGAAGTATTTAACTAATGAAATAATATAGTTTTCGGACAGAGTCATTGGTACTTACTGCTTCTCCTAGACGGCAAGCTGCTTGACTCTGCCGTCAGCGTTGCATGCAGTGAACCTCCACTGCCTAGAATGCCACATTGGCACAGCCTTGGTCATCATTGACTTGACCAAGCCTTTGAAAGGAGGGAAGACGTCGTGCCATATTCCGCCCTCGAATTCTACAGTTTCCATGTTGAGCAGAAAAACAGGCAGAATATTGAAAATAAAACCCACGCTGAGCTGCTTCTTGCCAGCGGCATCAGCAATCTGCAAGATGTGGATGGGATGCTCGGCAGTGCTGTGCTCAGCTAAGGCAACAATACTAGGCGGTTCAGATTTCAAGTGCTCATAAAATGGCGTCTTGAAGCTATCCAAAATGGCAATTAACTCCGTGCCATTCAGGTCGGTGCCCTTTTCCGTTAAGTAATTCTTGAACCTATCCATGCCTCCATGAAAGGCGGCTATTGTGCAGTTAGTAGCCAACTTTAGATAACAGACTTGGAGAGAGGAATGGTCGAAGCCCACCATGCTCTTTTACCGCATGTCCCATGAGGCCGGACGTGCCAGCGGCCTTGTCAACGCCAGGGAAGAATTCAGTTTCCTCATAGTGGTGATGCTGCTCAACACAGCTGTGCCAAGCCAGACAGTAGGCGACAAAGTCGGCCTTATCAGCGGTAGGGACTCTCGGGGCTTGTTGATAAATGCTGTTGAAGCCTCGAATGAAGGAATTGTGGCTCAAGGCCATGTGCGATGCCTCTCTGGTGAACTCATCGTCCTGTAATTAATGCATTAGCTGAGCCAGTCTGGGGTGAATGAGCCGAGACTCAAAACGAATAGCAGCTTACTTTGCCTGTTTCAAATTTGGGGGTTGGCAAAAGCGCTAGAGGTGTATCGGAATACATCGGGGGCTGGGAAGCTGACATTGTAGCTGAATCGTGTAGGAGGAAGCTAAACGGGCGGGGAGAGTGCAGAGTAACTCTTGGGAAGGCGGGGTGTTTTTATTTTATTGAGGGAATCTTAATGAAAAGAAGAAGGGGGGGGTAATTGGAATGGCAAAGATGAGCGGATGGGGAAGAGAGAGAAAGAGATGAGGGGAGAAGAAACTTTTCCTAGAAAGGCTAGGCTCCAACTAGGGCAAAGCCTTAGCCAGCCCTGGCAAGGACGCCCGCTAACGCCCTTGAGAGCGGGCGAGGCTTAATGAACGGGCGAGGCTTGATGAACGGATGAGGCTTAATAAACGGGCGCACACAGATATGGGTTAGCAATGGCCTATCTGTAAATGGACTGACGCGGGAACGGGAGCGGGGTAGTTGGACGAAAGGGTGGTCATCATCTGACTGTAGCGCAGGGCGGTCATCATCTGACTATAGCGCATCGCCATTGGTCGATGTTCGTGGACGGCAGCCTATAGGGCGAGCTCTGCTCCACCATGTGCTGACCACCTGAGGGCTGACATGCATGAGCTGGACCTGCCCTCTTACAGTGGGTAGTGAGTAATTCCGAGCGGACTACCACCAAACCACCATACATCAGCGCTCGGAAGTACCTAGAGGCACTTTATCTCTAAGAGAACAGGACTTCGCCTTCGTCTACACTACGAAACACCTACATGCAGCCTCCAACGGATAAGAGCATGCCTTGGCCTAAGCGCAATACGTTGATCCTAAACACGCTTGGACCATGCGCATTAGTGCGACTAACTTGCGCCAGTGATGTATACCATGAACATCCATAAATAAGAACTGTCGTATTGTTGTCTCCCCACTCCACAAGTTAGATAACTCTGTTATTCCTTCGCTTTTGCTACCTTTTGTCCAACTTTTATTCTGTAACTCACCTATCTCTACGTCTTGGCTGTTTTCTTCTCAATCTTAATTTTTTTTTTTTTTTTTTTTTTTTTTGCAATAATGGATCCTCATGAGATGCCTGATTTGGCACATACACCGGCTGCTACTCCTCCGCCTGGTCAGATGCATAATTTCGTCGACCCGGCGTCGCAGCAGCCAGCCATGATTGCAGTTGGTACTGTCTTCATGGTGCTTGTCTTGATATTCGTATCATTTCGAATCACGGCTACCTTCAAGACTAACAAGACGCTGCGCGCTGAAGACTGTAAGTGCTGCTTTGTAACAGTCGACAACGGTCTCAACGTACTAATCTTGGTTTTTATTAGATGTCTGTATAGCTGCAACAATCTTTTCTATTGCCTATACGGGCACGAGTCTTAGTTGTAAGTAAGCTCGTCGTCCCTCATTGCCTCATCAGAAGCCTGACCCTCCATCCACACAAATGGCATCTCCGACAGCGAATGCAATAAATATTGCCAAGCACAAAATAACTAACAGCATGGTAGTGAGCTATGTCTCTCGCCACATGTGGGATGTGCCCGTCATCTGGCTTACCAATGACTATTGGAAAGTTAGTCACATGATTATTCTTCCTCTCCCCTCTGCGAAGTATATTGACATAGCCATAAAGAGACGTTTTGCTGGGAATACTATTCAGGCTATTGCCTATTTCTTATCGAAGCTGCCAATTCTGATACTCTATCTCCGCTTGTTTGGAACTTCTCGCAAATTTCGCTACGCCTGTATCTTCGGTGGCATTGCGAGTTTTTTCACCTACATCACAGCCATTCCTCTCCTCTCCTACTTCTGCACACCACGAGTGGGTGCCAGCTGGAGCGACCTTGCTGTGTTCGCGAAATGCAAGAAGCTTCTCGACTGGGCTGTTATCCAGGGGAGCCTCAGCATTACATTGGACGTGTACATCTTCATCCTTCCAATTCCGGTTATCTCGAAACTTCAGTTGCCTACTAGGAAAAAGATTGGTGTCTTAGCCATTTTTCTCACCGCCTTACTGTAGGTCTCGCGGTCATCTAATTCGTCGAATTATATTATTGACTTATTATTAACAGCGGCGTCGTCGTCAGTGGTGTGGGCTTTTACTACCGCTATCAACTGTCTTTTACTTCTGATGTTAATTGGAACGAAGGCGCCTACATTCTCATGTCGTTAGGCAGGCCCCCGGACGGTGCAGTGAAGCTTTTTACTTTGCTAATACAAGAGTTCCAGTATTGTCGAGATCAACATTGCAATCATTTGCAGTTGCAGGCCCGCCTGTGCATCGCTTTTCCGAAGCAAGACCCAACAGAAAATCTTCGTCGGTTCGCTTAGATCGCTCTTTGGGCGCCAACGCTTGATCTCTCATGATGCCTCTCGCCAAGATAATTTAGACTATGGCTTTAGCAGAAGGACAACAAAGGGCAGTCAGTACACCGACTCTTCTAATGAAAGTTACCTCCCACTGTCTACCACCTTTGGCCAAAAGCCAGGTCAGGTCAGTGGCCTTGGCACGATGCATACTACAGTATACCACCAACGCTCTGCAAACACCCAAACGCATCACGGTATTCGCAAGACAGTCGAGCGGGAAGTCGTGTAAAGGGCCGCTTCCTTCGCAAATAACTACTTGTTCTATCTGTTTTGTATTTCTTATCTAGTGCGATATATATAGAACTTGATTCATTTTCCCAGTACTCTTGGAATTGCAGTAATACATTTCCTAGCTGAGCACAGATTGACCACACACGTTGTTTGAGCAAACTTTGGCTGCCAATCGTAGTCCATTAATTGTAATGATTCGGAATGGCTTTCGGTACTCACAAAATGGCATCGCAGAGATTGCCCTCATCAGTAATTCTCCACTTTGAGCTACCCACAATGCGGCAGGTCATCTAAAATTGTCGCGTCAGCACTACGCCTTACGCTCTGACAAGCACGTCAGCTGTGTAGTGTGGGTGGTGGGTGTCCTACAAATCCTTCGATTCCTAGGTGTTCGTACTAAGCCCTGTCCGTATGTGTCTAGCCTTGTCAAACAAAATGGGTCCGGGCTTTACTCAACAGTGAATTAAATTGTTTCCCCTATATCCCCCTAGCTTGGAAACACTTAAATTAGTACATCTCAGCTTTACTCATTATGACCCCAAGTTCAACACCATTCCTGAGTCATCTCTTTACTGTAGCTCAACACTCGACTCCAACGATGGTAATCGAATCCATTTCTCAGTTTGCCTATAGCAGAGCATCAGCAAATATTGGCATGCAATTATGTGGTAGTGCTATTTTCTGTTTGATAGCATGGCGATGCTGGCGGTTTCTCATTGTACCACTGTTGTGGCCGCAAGAGCCCAGGCTTTTACCATACTGGATTCCTTTTGTTGGTGTGTGAATGATTTCACCGTTAAGGAGCAAAGACAAAAATGGCGGCTGACCAAGAGATGTTTAGGACACACATGGTCCTTTGTTCGTAACCCTGAGGCACTCATCAATAATGGTTTGTAAGCACAGCCCCCCTCCCTCGTTGTAATGAGTTCCCATGCTAATTAAAAGACTAGTCATCACTTTGGAAGCAATAGCCCATTCTCCCTTACTGTTGCAGGGAAAAGGACCATAATTGTTCGAGACATGCAAGATGTGCAAGCTATGTGGCGAAACACCAAGGCACTGTCATTCGATCCCTTTGTTGTGGAGGTGATGGGTTCTTTCGGTATTACCAAATCAACTTTGGTGAGAATCTTTCAAGATCCCAATGAGGTGGTTGCAGAACACGATCGCGAAAAGTCGCTTCTCTGCACAGCAAACCCGCAGCGGAAAGGATACATGAATCTAGAGCGAGAATGGTTCAAGACTCAGCTGCTGGAGCCACAAGCTCTCAGGCGTATTGAACTCAAATATCTCACCTACCTCGAGCAAGTTCTGCAACCGAACCTCCTGAAGGGTAGATACATCAAGTCATGGAGCAATGATGGCAGCCTGATTATCTCTCTCAAACAATACTGCAAGCATGTTGTTTCATATTGTAGCACAAATACCTTTTTTGGTGTTGGGTTGGAAGAAGTCGCCCCTAGCTTCATCCACGACTATCAAGATTTCGAAGATGAGAGCTGGACGATTTTTTATCGTTTTCCCCCTTTTCTAGTCAAATCTGCACATCGGTTCAAGAACCAAGCGATTGATGGTATTGAGAAATACCTCGCACAGAATGGCACACAACGCGACGACGCTGAATGGCTTTTCAAGACGATGCATTCTGAATTGCAATACATTGGCATTCCTCCGCGAGATATTGCCGGAATCTTCATGGTGATTATTTGGGCGTGAGTTTATCTAATTTCTTTTCTTTGAAATGGGTCATTTTTCCATAAGCTAACTCGCTATTCCTCAACAGAATCAACAACAACGCCCACAAGATTGGTTTCTGGGTGCTTGCTCATATTCTCTACACTCCCGACTTATTAAAGTCTATCAAATCAGAAATTGGTGCCTCATATACCTCATCCAAGAACATTCCTGATATAGACATCCTCCTTTCGAGCTGCCCAACGCTAGATGCGGTGTGGAACGAAGCTCTGAGGATGTACAATGCCTCTTCCGCCGTACGTCAAGCTACACAGCCTTGTGTAATTGGCGGCAAGAATGTCCGCGTGGGAGATCAGCTTATTGCACCATTCCGGCAATTTCATTTGAACAAGGAAATATTCGGCGATGACGCTGCTACTTTTAGGGGCGACCGGTTCCTGTGCACCAAAGGGCTACAGAGGGCCAAAGGCTTTGCTCCATTTGGAGGCGGCCATACCTATTGCCCTGGTAGACAGTTTGCTCAGCGAGAGATTTTCATGTTTATCGCTCAGACTCTACACACCTTCGACATGGAATTGGAGGCGGCTGCTGCCAGTGCTAATGTGCCAAATATTGATCTTGAGACGCCCTCAGCTGCTGCCATGAGTCCCCACAGAGACATTTTAGTTCATATAAAAGTGGTAATTTAGATGCCTGCGCAATGTGCTACTGCCTTTATCTCCTTCAATTGTAAAAATAAGTTCTTGTGCGATAGGCCCGCCGAACGTCGGCGTCAGTTACATGCATTCTATAATATAGTATAACTCCAGTGGCAATCAAACCGGGCATCATAGAAGCAAGACGCTTATATTTCCCATGCTGGAAACCCAATCCTCGCACCGGCTCATATGACTTAGTAGAATTGCCGGCTCTTTTAATTTAAGCTATCAATTTCGCCACATCAATCATCAGCATTAAACAGCCCTAGCTCTAAATCAGACGAGGCATATCGCTTGTTCCGCTATACGGCCAACGTTAGGTGCCTTATTGTCGCACTGCCTAGAACTGCTATAATACAGCCTAATTTAAATTAGCTAGATAAGTTTTTAAGGGATTTTAGAAGTAAAAATACTAGCGGTACTAGTAAAGCGTTTATTTTATAGTAGTAGTATTTATTAAGTATAGTAGATAAAATTAAAAAAGTAAAATAGACACTTCTTAAATATATATTATACTTCTTATCCTAACTATATATAGCTAGCTACTATTCTAGTTAGTCCTTCTACTACTTTTTAAAATCTTTATTTAGCTTCTTTTCCTTAGCGATCTTGTTTACCTCTACTAAGTTATATAGCTCTACTACCTCTTTAGCTTCTATCTCTTAATGCTCTATTTCTCCTCTCTTTTTTATTTCCTCTTCTAAGGGCTCCTTTTTAAGCTCTTTTTTAAGCTTCTTTTTAAGCTCTATACAAGATTATTACTCTTTTTCTTCTAGTAGCACTTACCTAATATAATATATTATATATTCTTTTTAAATATTATATAGTAGACGCTATTCTAACTTATTATATTATTTAGCTATTTATAATTCCTTAACCTAGTAATATATCTCTTCTATTTTATATAATGTTTAAGGTATTATCTTATCTTTAGTAACTATATATATATAATAATAATATTTTAAGTAGGATTAAGAAGGCAAGCAAGAATATATAGACTTATAATATAAATATAATAGGTTATAGGTAATTCTAAGTAACTACTAAAACCTTACTAAAACACTATATTTTTAATAGCTTATTCTATAAAGAATTCTATATAATAAAAATCTATTTTATAGATAATATAGAGAATAATACTTAAACTTCTAGAAAAATTCTTTATTATTACTATAGTATATTTATAGAATTAGTTATAGTTCTCTAAAGAAAGATAGTTTTAAAACTTAGACATTTTACTAATAATACTATTCTATTATCTAGTAAATGTATTCTAAGATTATTATAATATCAACTTAAGTATTATAATAGTTATATAGTATAGAATATTATTATACATTATTTCTTATAAATAATAAAGTTTTATTATTAAATATATAAAGTAATATCTAATATAAAGTTAATTAAAATATAAAAAGTCTACCTAGAAATATATTATAATCCTAAAGAATAGCTTAATTATCTAAAACTATAAAAGAAGTTATAGAGACTATTTCTATTATAGGCATAAGATTACTTATGTTATAAATTATAATAAAAAAATATAATTATAATTAAGTATCTTTCCAATATACATATATATATTAAAAGTTAAAATAGGCGCTATTCTATTCCTAGCTTTTAGATCTCCTATATTTGTTTGACTTAAAAAAAAATTTATTTAAAATTAAAGTATTATTAATTAAGTATAGAAAGAAATAAAAAAATGATAAAAACTTAGGAGTACATATTAATAATTTAATATTATTTATAATCTTATTAATATAGAACTTATATAAAGAAATAAAACTATAAATTATAATAGTAATAATATTAATATAAGTTTTTATTAAGGTATAACTTTAATAGTTAATAGTAATACTAAAGGTATATAGAAAAGTATAGTAGTATAGGTATATAAGGAAGTACCTACTATAGAAAGAGGAAGGATAAAGGTTAGAAATTAAGAGAGTTTAAGGGAATTAAGAGAAATAAGTAAGTAAGAAGTATAGATATAAGAAAGAAGAATACTTAATAATTATTACTATAGTAAGGGGAAATAGCTATTCTTTATATATTTAAGTAGCTAATCTACTTTTCTTACTTTTTATATTATATAGCCTATTATATATACGCTAGTGTGGCTATTAGAGAGGCTAGGGAGGCCTATACGGCTTACCTATATACACTACCTTAACACTCTATAATAACTTAGGAACCGCTAGTCTAAATTAAGTAATTTATATAATATTAGATAGCCTAGAATTAGAGCATTCTAATAATTATAAAATTAGGTTAAATACTTAGGAATTAAGCTATTAAGGCTTAGATAAAGACTAAGAATATTTTTATATTATAGTATAATTGCTTTCCTTTATAGTTTTTTATTAGGCACTAGTTAGGACCCTTTGTCCTAATAGTGGATTTATTAGAAAAAACTAAATATTTATCTAAACTACTCTATTATTAGCTACCTCTTATGCGGCGCGGCTTTTTTCCCCGAAACATGAAAATCTTGTATGGCGCGGCGGGCCCGACAGGGACCCCTGCGCGTTTCGCTGAAACGTGAATTTACCCCTTAACATGAAAACCAAAAGAAAGGAGGACGGGGCCAGGTCAGGGTTAGGGTCGTCGAGCACGAGGGTGTTTGTTGGTGGTACTCGTGCTGCCAGGGCAGCGCTGGGCTTGGCCTTGCGCATGAAAAGAATCAAGACCGTCCGTCGAGACGGCATTGATCTTCCGTATAGGTCAGAACACAGACAAAAGCATAGGCGGGCGGGAACGAGCGCACAGGTAGATTGGCCAGATAGATAGATGGATAGACGGAAAGACGGACAGGTGCCTGTTGGTTGGATGGACGGACGGACAGGGCATAGATGGTCAGGCGCGGGAAGCGGGTTCCCGCCCACGGTGCGGACGCGACCCCTGAGATGGGAAGAGGAAGCGTTGACCTCGCGACCGTGGTAGTATGGGCTGCCGAACGCGATTGCGACGGGCGCGTGGTCAATCATCATATCAATCCGTCTGGCGACACATGCGTAGTAGACATCCACCCCGTGCCAGATCCAACGTCCTACCGCCGGTGACGGAATCCACAGGGCGTGGCAGGGCGACATGGCGGCCTTCGCATACAACAGCGACCACCGCGTGGTTGTCTGCACCGCATGCAAGGCCTGCGTTGTGCCCACGGCGGGAGGAGTGGCCCGCCACCTGCGCCGAGAGCCACACAGGCTCGCGGGCGCCGAGCTCAAGGCAACGACCGAGGCGCTGCTCGGCTACGATCTGAGGTCCGTCCAGGAGCTGAGGGCCAGCAAGCCGACGAGCGCATGCGAGCCGATCCATGGCCTGGAGCTCTACACCGGACGGCGCTGTCTGTGCGAGGACGGCTGCGGCTATGCGACGAGGTGGGCCGCCAGCATGGACGCACACGTCGGCGCCGCGAAGCACAAGAGGAAGGCCAAGGAACACAGGGCGCAGGCGCTATGGGAAGAGTGCACGCTCCAGACCTACTTCACCGCCAAGGGCATGATCGACTACTTTCCTGTCACGGCGACGGCCACGACGGCGGCGGTGGCATGGCCCGCACGACCCGCAGCGGGGCGGCTAGGCCGAGACGGCGCAACAGAGACGGGGACGGACGTACCGGCATGCGAGGCACTTTTGAGCCGGTTGACAAGCGACATCCGCTCGGCTAGCCTGCAGCTCGCGGAGAAGGGCGGCACCGTCCAGGATTTCGGGGCGTCGCGGTCGGAGAGGATCCCGTGGCTAGCAAGGACCGGGTTCGCGAACCACCTCAGTCAGCTTCGCGACGACGAGATCAGATCCTCGTACATGCTGCCGCCCAGAAGGGTCGTGGAGGCATACGGCCGGGGAGATGCCATTCCGGGTAGTCCAGAGCTGGGTGGTGAGGTGGACGTTGACCTCGTGCGCATACTCGCGGCAGCGGAGCGGGTTCTCAGAGACGCTTACCGGCTCTGCAGCGACACGTCGCCCGCGCGCAAGATGACGCAGATGCGAGCCAACATACTGAACGAATTCTACGATGGAGCGTCTGGCAAGGCCAACGGGTTCCGGTACTTCAAGAACGAATCAACGCTGGCGGCGTACTTCAAACGAATGAAGGAGCTTCTGGCCTTCTACTACAGGGTGGTGTACATGAAAGACGGCCACTTCTCGAGACAGCGACCGGGCCAATGCCTGCCAGCCGACGTGATCGAGGCGTCCAGCTTGCAAAAACAGGCGATGGACGGTATCGCGGCCGCACTGAGGCAAGAAGACAGGCAGCGAGCGTGCGCAGCGAGGGAGGCCGGCGACGCCGATCGTGGGCTCTTGCTGCAGCATGCCGTGCGGCGACTATGCATGGCACTGATCTGCCACACGGTGGGGAGCGTTCCTTACCGGTCACCGGTGCTGAGCTTCTGCGCCATGCTGAGCAGGAAGGTATACAAGAAAGAGTCTGGGAAGGGGGGCAGAGACGGCGCCGGGCTGGCCACCACGAATACGGGAGAGGAAGGGACCCTGGACGCCGGCCCAGGGCAGCAGCCCGGCGGCCACAACGATGAAGCCGACGACGCGAGAACACAGGGCGTGTGGCACGAGCCAGGCAACTACAACAGCAACCTGTCGGCTCTCACATGGTGCGCCCAGCTGGTGCTGTTCGACTACGCGTGCTTCGACCGGCAGGACGACGAGAACTCCATACCGGACCTCCTGCGGGAGATGGTGCGGAAGTTCTTCCGGCAGCAGAGGGAGACGCCCTTCGGCCATATACTCCAGTGGAGGCTGTTCCTGTTTGCCATAAGCAAGACCGACGTCACGAAGAAGCAGGCCCGCTGGTCGCTCGACGGTCAGACGGTCGAGTACGACGGCGTAGCGCTTCGCATGGACCAGATCACCAATCTCATCGCGTCGGAGCACCGCCAGGCAAGCTCTCTGCTCTACGAGGAGCTGCTGCTCGGATCCGCAGACCTGCCACGCATCGAGTCATGGAAGCTCCAGGACGACCTGGACCGAGAGGAGTACGGGGCCTCGTGGCTGGACGACCCGCGCAACGGCGACCTCCTGCGCGGCTCCGAAGATGCCCTGCTGCGGCGGATATGGGCCAGCGACGCACATCGAGCCATGTTCGTCCGCGGCGGCACAGCAGGCGCCGCAAGGCTCTGTCCGAAGGCCATGGCCCTGTACGAGACCCACGTGCAGATGTTCCTGGAAAGGCTGTCGAACCTGGTGCTGACGAGCTCGGGGCCGGCCGTTCGCATGCCCGAGCACGCGTCCGCCACCTACAGGAACACGGCGCGGCGGCGCCACGTATTTATCTGGGAGAAGCTCGTCATGGTCCACATCCAGTACCACAAAGGACAGGAGCAGCAGGGGAGATACAAGGAAAACATACGATTCCTGCCCCAGGCTGTCGGCGACCTGCTGCTTACCTTCCTGGCCTACGTGCAGCCTCTGCGGCAGGTATTCCTGCGACAACAAAGCCCCGGCACACTTGTCTCGCCCTTCCTGTGGGCTAAGCTCGACGGCGCGCCGTGGAAGGACGGCCGAGCGTCTGCGTTTCTCGGCAGCGGCTGCGCGAGGGCCGAGATCCCGCGGTTCCAGATCGCCTGGTGGAGGCAGGTGACGGCGTCCATCACGCAGGAGAAGTTCAGCGCCAGAGAGCGTGCCAATTTTGGCGTAGGCAGCGACGGTGGTGGCGGTGGCCTGGACGCTGACAACGAGGATGAGGCCGAGCTTGCGACGCTGGCCGGCATGGGAAACCACACGGCCCACACCATGCACCACGCATACGCAGGCACCACGACGCTGACCATGACGGTTCTTCTGCACCGCGCCCACCGTGCCTCGACGAGCTGGCAGCGCCTGTTCCGGGTGGACCAGGTCCTGGCAGGCAAGAGACGGCAGTCGGGCGGGGGCGCTGCCGAGTCGGCACAGCTATTCGCGGCGCATAAGAAGGCAAGGTTCCGCCAGCGGCCGACGTGCACGGAGAAGGAGATGCTTGCCCTTGCCCGCTGGATCTACAGAGACGACACGCTGAGGCTTCGCGCGCCGGGCCAGCGAAAGGCCATGCTCACCACGCTCGGGCCGCAGTCCTCGGACCTGAACCAGGTTGTCGTCGTTCTGGCGACCGGCTCAGGGAAGTCCCTCATATTTCTCACGGGCGTGATGATGAGGGAAGCCGCGACGACCATCCTCATTCTGCCGACCGTGGCGCTTCGCAACGATATGATTGGCAAGCTGCGGTCGTTCGGCGTCAAGTATCACAACTGGACGCCCGGCTCCGGCCGCACAGCGCCGCTCGTCATCATGGCGGCCGAGGCGGCCTGCACGTCGAGGTTCCTCGACTACGCCCGCATGCTGATCGATCACCAGCTGCTCGACCGCGTGGTAGTAGACGAGTGTCAACTGACGATCACTGCGAGCGAGTACAGGCGGTCCATGTTGCAGCTAGGCTGGTATGTGGGCCAGCTGAGAACGCAGACGGTCTGGCTCACGGCGACGCTGCCCCCCGCCATGCAGGACCTTTTCGTCCTACAGAACAAGCTTGTGCGGCCGGCGATCGTGCGCGAATCCACGAACCGCCCGAATATACAGTACCGCATCCAGGAAGAAGGAAGCGTGCGCGGGTCAACGGCGGAAAGGGCCGCGCATTTCATCACGTCTAGCTGTGCCCGCGAGGCCGTGTTCCGGAGCGAGAAGGACCGGATGATCGTGTTCTGTCCGACAAAGGCGCTTGTGGTGGAGCTGGCCGGGCTGCTGGACTGTGCATGCTACGTCGGTGGCAGCGAGATGACGGAGGCGGAGAAAGGAGAAGCCGTCTCTCGCTGGCTTGGCGGACCGGGCCTGCCCGTCATCGTCGCAACGTCCGCGCTCGGGCCTGGGTTCGACTACGCGCATGTGCGTGTCGTCATCCACGTGGGTGCGCCGGAGCTGATGACCGACTTCTCGCAGGAGTCGGGGCGCGCTGGCCGGGACGGAGGCAGGTCCGAGTCCGTCATTTTGCTACCGCGGAAACAGGCGCCGCGGCCAGCGTCGGGCCTCGGCGACGATCAAGAGGCCATGCAGCTGTATCTAACGCGGACGTTCTGCCTCCGCGGCGTCCTCAGCCAGTTCCTCGATGAGCGGCATGATTGGAGATGGTGCATGGACGGCGAGTTGGCTTGCAGCCTCTGCCAAGAGCCCCACCTGGAGGGCAGGCCGGACGGGCTCGCCTTCTCACGGCAAATGATGAACGGGGCCGACAGAGATGGCGATGGGGGCGAGGGGAGTTTCCGCGGCCCTGGAGAGGTGCTGCGGCAGGACCGCGTCAACGAGGAGCTCCTCGCGCGATACAGGAAGGACATGGAAGTCCTTCGAGGTTGTTGCCTGTACTGCCGGATGGCCGGGCGGCCGTTTGATCACGCGGCGGGTCGCTGCAGCCGGCGACACGACTGGATTCGCGCCAAGGTCAAGGCTCTACGGTCCTGCAAGGCCGGGGGCAGAAGCTGGATGCCGGAACTGGTCGTCTGTTGGACGTGCTACCAGCCACAAGAAATATGCAAGGCAGCAGACCCCGAAGCGGAGGACGAGACCGAGTGCGCGTTCCGTGACATGGTCATGCCGCTATGTTTTGGAAAGCACGAGCAGCCAGACAGCCCGCGCTGGTTCCGCACGCACTTCGATCGAACGTTCGCGACCTGTGAAGAATATATGCTGTGGCTGGGTGGCAAGACAACATTTGCTGGGATTCCCTGCGTCCAGGCGAACCGGGTCGCCGCCATCATCATGGCGGAGCTGGGCTGATATAGTGGTAGGGCTTGATCGAGACGTTCTCTCGAACAATCAAGTCGTGCATATGGACAATTTATAGAACCTACTAAAAACGAGACACAGTCTAGGTTCTCTCGGTGGAGAGGCCATCTTTTTTTTTTTCCTCTCCAATATTTTGTCTTCTAGGAATTGTCAGTCAGCCGAGCTAGCTGTAAAGAACGACACTGATCATCTGCTTGGCATTGTTAGGTCACCTGCACATTTGGCCACACAGCTGCACATGCTGCGTACGCGATCGTTGATTAGATAAGTAACAAGATCCCATCTCGCAACCCAGTGTAAATACAATGGTTTCGAGATACGGATTATTTCGACTTTTTAACTTTGATGGGACCGTCATTCGTGTCTGCCATCTCTATAGGGTAGGTCAACGGGCCAGCGAGAAGGAACAAACGTCTTGTCCAAATGGCTGCCGAATTCCCCTATCAAGCGCCCTCCGTCGTCCTCGCGACCATGGATTTGCCATATTGCCAACTGTATAGGCAGAAACGCGCGCGCATGATGAGCCAGGCTCGTCGATTTGTTAGTCAATTGTATGAGAAGGGGGCTCCGTTCTCTACAAAGACGGCTCAATTTGACGAATTTGAAGGCGAGGCGGCGAGCGGGCAGACCATTCGCGTTGCCACCCTGTCCGGAAAGCTTACGGTCGCATTTCCCTCGGAGACTGGCAGCTTGTACTCGTACGACTACGGAGGCAAAGATTTCGAACGCATCATGTAAAGGAACGCCCCCCCCCCTTTCGAGTTGGACCACGACTCTGTCGACATCCAACTCTCTATATGTCGCCACCATTGTTAGCCTACAACGGCTAGCCCTGCCGTCACGCCAGCCACCACCCAGAAAAACCCGGGGCGTCCATCGCCTCGGCAGTGATCAGCTGGAGAGACAATCAGGCTTGCAGGCTGTGCTGTACGGTCGCGCCGGCATGCGTGCGTCGCGCGGGTTGAACGATGCCAGAATACACTCAATACCACACAGAGACGCAGAACCCCGAAAATCCAATTGACTACAGCCTCTTATGTGCTACGAAACGAGGTCTTGCTTCGCGAAACACGAGGTCAGCATCGAACCCCCCATCGCGTCCCTCACCATCGAAAAGAGGACCCGAAGCCGGCATGGTCAGGCCATCCATTCGTTCCGTGCTGCGATCTTCGGATGCATGGCAAAATTCACGTAACCGCAACGACAGCTACTTCCTCTGAGGCAGACGACTCGACTGGCTTAACTAGTTCATCTGTAGGCCAGTCGCAGTTACGAAGGTCGAGAGCTTCGCGAAGTCGAAGTCGTCTCTTTGTATCCGACCCATTTGTGGGCTTACCGAGCAGCGTCAGCAAGACGCGCAATGCTGGACCTTCAAGAACGCGATTAGCGCAGCCAGGCTAGCCCTACTGCCACTTCCACGTACCGTCCATGGATTTGACAGAAGTGGACGTTATTGGATGGTCAGCGATCAATCTCTTAGTCGCGTCGGCCAACGTCTCGCTCGCGATGGGCTCTGGGATCAGATGCGCCGTGCGATCGCTGCGGTTCCATAACAACAATGTCAGCAAAAGGCGGAGGTGGACGCAGCGGGCCAAAAAGAGAAAAAGGGGCAGAGACTTCAGCGCCTGAAGCAGTAGCTTTATGCTCGCGACCTCTTCCCTTAGAGTCGATAGCTGGGTCTGCATCTCGACCAGAGCTCGGGCGACATGCACGCTGGGGTTCTTTTCGCAGAGAGCGAGCTGCTGGGCAAGTATACGGATGCCCTCGGTCAGGCGGACGGGGTCAGCGTGAGTGTCATCGTTCTCTGACATGGCGGATCTGCAGGCAGAAGGTTGCAGGGTTTCGTACTGCCAGATATGATGCGGGCGGGATTACGAAAGAATGAATGTAATAGGGGATGGCCCAACAGCGAAAATGATGGTTGGTGCGGGGTAGGAAGCGTATGGATGGTTTACGATGGGGCGGAAACGAACTGTGCATGTCTATGGATCCATGTCTCAGACGTGTATCGTGGGCGGAGAGCGGCAACAGGCCCATGATAGGAAGGGTAAGCAAGCCGCCGTGGTCCTGCTCATAGTCGTCTCACCGCTGGAGGACTCGAGGACGTCGCATCGTCTATCAAAGCAGTGGCACAGTCACGTAAGGGTCGATGTAGGCCTGGTAGGGCTGCATCCGAGAAAAGTTTGAAGGGAGCCAAGAAGCAACAGCATGTATTCTTTAACGATACAATTCCGAGGAGAGTGAGGTGCAGTTATGGTATGAATACAAGCAGGACGCCATCGCATACAGTGTTCAGGTGTGGGAATGGCGGATGTATATTGCCGTACCCAGAGAGGCCGTTGAGGTCAGGGTAGTTAGGAGAAACAGCCTGCTAGGGACGAATGGTCGGCTTTCCGACTACAACAGTAGAGACTGTGCGTATTGCGATGCGCTATCCAGCAGCGATCAACCCTTTTCCAAGATGTACTACCTTCCGACGACGATGTCATCGTACCCACCCGCTGCGTCTCGTGTACGCGTCTTCCGGCTTAATCGGCGTTGAATCCGACGGGAGCCCGCGCAGATCGAAACCCATGAGAATTTCTTCTTTTTTTTTGCGTGCTTGGCTGGCGTCTCGGATTATGCATGGTCATCCCATGCGTGGACTCTTCGCGCGACACCTCCTCCTCCGCCTCCTGTATCTGCGCCTTGGTCAGTACGTACCCAGCACTGACCAGCTCGTATTCTCTGCGGTCGGCAGGATATGCCAGAAAGGCCGGCCATACAACTCTCGACAATTGTGCGCTGGTCAGTTTCGCCGGGCTTGACCGGGTTGGACTAGCTGCCTGCTGCTGCTGCTGCTGCTGCCTCTGTGATCTCGACTGCGACCTCGAACTGTTGGGAGCGGCCGGGGCGGGCCTGGTTGCAGTGTCTTTCGTCGTGCGTGGGAGACGCTGCCAGTTCTCAGGGACTCGAAAACGGGCATCCGTCGCGATTCTGCTCTCCACTTGCAGCGCAAGACTCCAGGCCTCGCTGGCCCGTTCGAACAGTGGCCGCAGTTTGGGAGAGAGATCGGCATCTTCTGGCAGCCACACCTGCAGAGTGTCGATAACATCATCAACGGCGTTTTCAATACTAGCGGCCCGGTTCAGTTTGTGATCCTCCGGGAGGCTCTCGGCCACGTTCAACAAGACAGCACGGACGTATGATTCTTGCTGTGCGTTCTCCAGGCTCAACAGCTCGAGGGAGTCCTCGAGCACACCGTTCGCGGTGACCAAGGGCTGTCGGAAGATATGGCGCCTGAGCGCACCGGAAGTGACCACGAGGCCAGCCACAAGCCTCATGTACTTTGCCGCAGCTGTGTTCGAGGCTGGCAGGGGGAGAGACAGCCTTTCCAGCTCGGAGGCCGGGGCGATGCTGCCGGAGGAGGCGTCTCTGGCGAACAGCGTGTCAAAAAAGTCGAAAAAAGGGCGAAATAGGCCGCCCAGTTGTGTTCGACTAGAACGAGGCAGTTAGCTACCGCCGTCCTGGTTGACGCCAAGGGCTGCGGACGAAGGGGGGGAGAGGGAGAGGGAGAGGGGGGGGGGAGGGAAGCATACAGCTGCTCCTTCACATCGGACAGGGGACGCAGCCTAACGACGAAGGACTGGACGGTGGCAAGAGACGCGGTGACGGCATCTAGATCGCTACTGCAGCGCGTCAGGTCCGCGCGGGTGGACTGCAGATCCGCTTCTAGTGTCCGAGTCCGGGACCTCTCGTTGTCGAGTTCTCCGTCTTTCTTCTGGCTCGTTTCCACAAGACCAACGATCTTAGCCTGCAGCGTGTCAATCACGGTTGCCTGCGAAAGAATGTCGGCATCTCGAGCTTCAATCATGCGAGACAAATTGTCGGCGTCCGCCCTGTCTTTCTGCAGCCGTGCCACTAGGTCGGATTTCTCGAGGAGTTGGTGGGAGAGGTCGTTCTTCTCGGCTCTCCGCTCGTCGAGACTACGCGCGATGGTACGCATATTCGTTGCGTTGGTAGTTTCCAGTTCTGCATTGGTCCTTGCGAGTCTCTGATTATCCCTGGCCAGGCCCACAAAGTGCTGAAAGAGGTCATTAGAGCTCAAAAGATCAGCAAGTGGCTGAGCGGAGGGGTCGATATCATCCTCCGGCGAGCCATCGACGTCGTTCACATGATCGGCGGGCAGTTTCTTCGACATTGCTACAGGAGAAGCAAACGTGGACAGACTGTGTTATTGGGACTGACGGAGGAGCGAGTTCTAACAATCACGGAGGTGGGAAGTGAGTAGCGTTTGGGAGCACGTTGGGCGAGGTGTATGAGCCACGCGAGCTGCCCGAGTGGCCATGAGCGAAGGGGCAGCTTTGCGGGGTAGATGGGTGCGCGCAGACGAGCACGAGCATGCGGGGAAAGGCAACCAGCAGTGCGGCTGGGCACACAAGCATGCAGAAGGCCGCATCGAGAAAACAAGACGGTAGGGCAGAGTCGGCGCGCGCCATGCAGCTAGAGCTAGGGCTGGTGCAGCGAGCCGCCACGAGAAAACAGTGCATCGAGAACGGAGAGGTACACGTGCCACGCTCCTAGGGGCAACGAAAGACATGAAGATTGCCGCATATACAATACGAATCACACAGGCGTGGTCATGGGCGGAGTCGAATTCGGAAGAGGTCGACCGCGCAGCTGATGGTATCCTGCGATGCTGTGGGTCTGTACCGGAGGCGGGGGTGGGTAACCAATGCGATGCTGGGCCGGGACCGTGTGGCGCACGGCACAGGGTTGATGGGGAACCCGATCAGTAGATAGTCTGTTAGCAGGCGCTGCGAGTCAAAGGGATCGCTTAACATTCACCGACGGCGAATGCCTTTTCCAATGGTGGTGTCAATGTAGGGGCCCGAGATATAGTATAGAGCCACGAAGGGCGGTTAGCGTTGGGGATATGCGGAGAGAAGGGGGGTTATAAGGAATACGCTAGATCTAGGCTTACGTGTGGTCGCCTTCCCTATACGCGGGGTAGGGTCGTGGGGCAACCATCGTAGTGTGCTTCGTCAAAATACGGCAACACTAGTCATCACAGTAGTAGAGTGCTAGCCCGAATCTAGTGTGTGGATGTAGGATAGATCGTACTTTTACGTAGACAAACCCGCAGAAGTGGAGGGCTATAACCCAGTCAGAAGTAGTAGGGTTGGGGGTTGGATACCTATGAAAGAGTGGGGAGAAAGGATTGATGGCGAGTAAAGGGTTAGTTCAAAACCATAGATAGATCTAAACAATAAAAGAGGCGGGAGTCGGTGCACAAACAACGCATCAAGATGGCTGAAGCGATAAATGTGTTTATGTACTAGGGGCGGTTTGAGGCTGAGCGCCATCGAGTCGGACAGGCATCTATGCAGCCATCTAGTAGGGTTTGGGTTATGATTGTCTAAGTGCTTTCAGAACTAAAGATTTCTAACCAGTATTTCTAGCCTAACCCTATAAACTACATAATCTTTACACCTATAAACAGGTAATCTCTGGCTAGTAGCTTTAAAGCTAGGAAGCGACCCTACGATAGAGAATAAAGAATAGTGTAGAGCCATAAAGAGGGAGAGGTGAAAAAAATACAACAATCTAGTAGGGCTGTCAAGGGGCGGTCAGCTACAGGTAGGACGGGGAGCACACAGGCGGCTTGAATCGGTCTATTGCTACAGATAGGCACTCCTCTAGTAGGGCAGGCTCTATGTACAAGACGTAGCTCGAAGAGCTACGATCGGAATTCAATAGAGTATTCAGCCAATTGCAGGGTCCAACGTGTGGACACGTGACTGGGCTGCAGGGTAGGTCCATGACTGGACCAGCTGTGACAAGGGCAAGAAAACATATTAGGCCATACACAGTAATTAGTATATAATCAATTAGGAGAGAGTATAAAAGTTTGAAAAAGAAACATTGTTTATATGCGTTTAAGGTATCAGGCTCGATGGTGGGGTTAAGTCAATCAATTACTGGAGGATTGGTTAGGATTATAAAAATAAGGAATATATATGACGTAAGAAAAGAGAGTTGGGTTAGGGTTATAGGAGCTCGATTACATAGACGAGAGGCTAGGTTATAATTGGATTCAACCAAAGGCAGGATAGCGTTAATAGAAGGGAAAAGCAGGGAAGCCTTCTGTAGCACAGAGGGTTGAATGCATTGAGGACAGATATTAGATGGATCGTCTATAGACACAGAGGCATAGTGACACCAGTCCCCGAAAGAAAAAAAAGGTATTAAGCAACAATAGCAGGGATCACAAGCACGTTATGTAAACCATAGGGTTATAGATGTCCGAAAAAAAAAAACAGATTAGGACATAGAATAGATGAAATGCGTAGTGGAAAAACATGGATAAAGGAATAGACAAAACAAGTCTAGAAGAGTTAGGCTAGACTCTATAGGGCTAAAGCAAGGTTCGATATATTAGTAATCGACAGGGTCTATTAAAGGAGATAAGGGAGATGCAGGGATTAGTAAATGGAATAAATTAGACGTCGAATAAGATAGATAGAGACGAACAGACTAGTTATTAAGGGTAAGGTAGCAAAGAAGGGTTAGGAAAAGGTGTAAGAAAAAACAGGGATCGCCTATGGGCATGGCAAGGAGAAAAGGCCGAGAAGGGAAGCCGGGTTAGGTGTATTTAAGTCAAAACGAGGGGGGGTAACGGAAGTGCGAAAGACAGCGAAGAGGCCAGGCGCAGAAAAGAGAAGAAGGAAAGGAGCCGGCATAGAGATAGAGGCTAGGGCAAAACAGGCACAGATGCATGCATTGATCTACGAGGCAGGATCCTATTACGGCCGACAGGAAGCGGAAAGCGGAACGATGTACAACGGCCGATGGGAAGAGTAGATGAAGCTCGAGGGTTAAAAAAAGAGTAGCGGGAAACGGCATAGCAAAATATGCCAAGACTAGCGGCGGAGAGGAAATAGAAATAGGATAGCAGTAGAATAGAAGATAGAAAGGAGACAGAAGTAGAGTAGTAGGCGGCGATAGCAAGATGCGAAGGAGGGTAGGGTTAGGGTTAAGCAGCCACTGAAGCGCTGGAGTCGAGCGAAGCCTAGGAAGAAGTAAAGAAAGAAGCGGAAGCCAGTCTAGGTGGGGCGGAGTAACCCCCGTCCCCGCCGCAGCGGCGGGGACAAGCCGCGAAGGACCTACCCGGGTGATAGAAATGCCGCAAACACAAGAACCCGAACCGAGGGACAGGCCCAAGACAAACGACAGACAAAATAGCGTAGGGTTCCGACGCGCCGCACCC
>JAFEME010000088.1:0-76809 GCA_018831755.1 Niveomyces coronatus | reverse complement strand
CCCCCCCCCCCCCCCCCCCCCCGCGCGGTTACCTTTCTCGCATCGGTGCATCATATCATAAGCCGAATGTTGTTCCCAGTGACAATCAGCGTCCCGATATCAGCCGCAAAGGCCACCATGTCATCGCACCCATAGCTTACAACCCGTAGCATGGTAAGCGCGGTGGCACATGCGAGGTTGCCCCTAGCCAGTGCCAGGCAAACATCGAAAATATCTGTTTTGCGCAGAATGTAGGCTTAGCAAAGCTGGACCCCCAAGTTGTAGTCCAACACGGAAGCAAGAGAGGAACATACCGCAGGCGGTGCCGACAATCGTCATGATGTTCAACATAGGATGTATGGTTAAGAGTTCCTGTTTTATCTGGGAGTTTTGTTGTTTCTTATCTCGAAGGGAAGCGGAAATGATATGTTGATAGAGGGACTTCGAGACGCTTTCGATAGCTGCAGAGGTTTGAGATGGTCTGGTGGAAGTGGACGGTTACAGAAGAGTGATCGGAGGCAAAGTCATTGAGTAAAGTTGCGATGAAGAATGAAGAGAAGAGGGAGGGATAAATGGGCATAAGAGAGATGAAAGGCAGCATTATATGGACAGGGAAACAGGCAAGCTGAAAGCTTGTGTTGTTTGATCATTACATAGCCACTCTGCCAGCGGCAAACGACATATACGTCTCAATGCGCCTCAAACTTCACGCATATTATGCAAACACGGGATGACAGCGTAGGCAACGGCAACGTAGCCAAATCTGAACTTTTTTTCGGGCGGCTTGACTCGCGCGCATGCCTGTGGCTCTTTATTTCATTATTGTCTCATACACAACCTCTCGATACATAATACCGACTCATGCCCTTTCTTCTCAAACTCCCCGTTTTAGATGATGCTTTTCGTATAAACCATGTCGCTAAATCCAAGCAAGATACTGGTCCGATGCCGTCGGAAATCACCTTGGGGCATTTGCTGAGCCCTGTTATGCAGGATCCCGACAGACTTCCCGCACACGCGTGTTGCAAACAGATCTAGTCCTCAGTCAGGTCGCCGTATTCCCACTGCCCCTGACGCTCCGACTTCGCCTGTGTTTCCGTTTGACGGAGATGCTGCAGCACTGGCTCGAATGGCTTGCTGCGCTCCCAAGCCTTGAGTTTCTTGGGGACCATGCCGAAACCGGCAGCAACAATCTCGTTGTTGACGGAGTCGTTGGGGCCCGGGAGGCCACCGTCTGCCTTGGGATCGTAAAGCGTGACGTAGCTCACATTCTCCTTGCTATCGACGTAATCAAAGTTGCCGACCAGCCGTTTGCCCTCCGTGAGCTCCGCGATGAAAGCCACAGCCTCATCAAAGTAGTCAGCACCCGTGGGTAGCTGCACAAAGGATAGCGAGGCGTCGACAGCCTGGGGCTTAAGCTTCTGTGTGCCAAATTGGGATTGATCCAGTGCTCGGAGGCTAGACCAAGGAACCTTCTCCGAATTGCCGTAATCAACAAAGAGAACTTCGGCAACCTTAGCTGCGCGGTCGTTGGCACGAACCTGAGCGCGGTACCACTGGCCATCTAAGGAAAACTTGGCCGAGACATAGTCACCAGTCTTTGGAGCGTCTGAGAGAGACTTGTTATTCTTGGAGTCAATGTGGAACTTGCGGAAGTTGCTCATCAGCACTTCGAGAGCAGCTGTGCCCTTGCCAATCTCCTGAATCTTGAGCTTGCCGTTGCCGTCAATGTTTGTAATGACCACGTCACGGTAGTCAGTCGGCCGCTTCTCCACGGTGGCTTCAGCCGCTTGGGTGTCTGCCGCCGTCTCCTCTTCTTCCTCCTCCTCGTCCTGAGAGGGGTCCCAATCCTTCCACAGGTTCTTGCGGCCTTCCTTGGCACGTTTCTCGGCAGCGAAGAGCTCATTGGAATTTCCCGACTTTTGCGCAGAGTAAGCATGCACGGTCGCAAGTCCTTCCTCAACAAGCACCTTGGCGAAATTTTCACGGCCAACGTAAAGCTCGCCGATGAATCCACCGACCTTGTCCATGTCCTGAATGTTGACTTCACAGTCGCGCTGGTTGCAGCGGCGATTAGCAAGGTCGAGAGCCTCTCTGCCGAAGGGTTCACCGCCATCACCATCGGCACGAGGAGCACGAGGACCACGGATGCCGCCCAAAACGAGTGTCAGCTTGACACTCTCACGGGGGATCAAGACCGTAAAACGAGAACCGGCCTTGCAAAAGTCCACAATGGCAGGTACCTTTTTCTGTCGTTGTAAAGTAGCGAGCATGATCTTGGCTTTTTGAAGGTTATCGGAGAGGTCAAGGTACTGCTTCGCTTTTTGAGGCTTGCCCGACCACATGCCCTTTTTCTCCTCTTTCGCTTTTTCTTGGGCGATCAACAAATCGTCATAGATTGGAGAACGATCAGTATCGTCCTTTCGGTGACGGATGACACTTGCCCAGCCAGCCTCGACGAGCTCGAGGCCAATGTTCTTGCTTTTATCCGTGATGGTGGCGACATCTTTAGCTTCGAACCCGTCCGAAGCAGGCCTACTACCGTCAATGCTGATTTTGACTTGTTTTCCAATGACCTTTTGCCGTAGAAACTCCTTGGCCTCGTCACGAAAAGGAGCCTCCGAAGGCTCTGCGGTACGGGGGCCGCGGACACTGCTAAAGCTAATTCGCTTCTCAGCGCCGGACTTTGTTCGGACGATGATAGTATCGGCGGCAATGACTTTGTAGACAGCCATGTCTTGGTTACCTCCGTCAGCCTTGGCGACATGGTGTTTGTGTAAACGAAGCTTCTTGCCCTGCGCTTCCCTCTCGGCCGCACGAAGAGGTGCCATCTTCTCGCCGAGCATTGTGGAATGGAAGTCATTGCATCGCGCCAAGCCCTCTTGAAGAAGGAACTCGGCAATATTGCCACGAGGATGAAGAATGGTCGCGACCAGTTGTCCTTGTGGACTCGCCCCAACAATCTCGACCTTGACCAGGCGTTGTAGTAGTCTCGATTCGACAAAGGAGCGAGCCTCGTTGCCATGCTCCTCGGCGGGCTGTGTCGTGCCGGTTGAGGTCTGAACTCTTTCAGTAGCAGGAGTGCGGACACCGGCCAAGAGAGTCATTGGTTGGACGTGCTTCTTATCGGACAGTAGCAGACGGACAAGGAGCCTGTCACCGCTGAGGACACGCTCGACAATTCCATCAACAGTTTTGCCTTTCCACTGCTTTATGAAGTCGGGGCTGCCAAGGTCGTTCTGGACTTCAATGATGCCCCCGACACCGGCCCACAGGCCCTTGGAGTCAGCTTTCGCCTGAGACTCGAGACCGCGAAGACTTTCGAGCTTATCCAGTATATCTTCTGAATCCTCCTTTTTACCAGCATCTTCACGGACCTTGAGCCAGCCAGCCTTGACTAGCTCGTCGGGAAGGTCGGTGCCATCTTTAAGTTTCACGGTGCCAAACTCGCGCCCAGAGTTGGGGATTGTATAGTGGACAGTGCATTGGACCGCCTTGCCGACAACAAGATTGCGCAGGTACTCGCGGGATTGAAAAGCAAAGGGCTCGTCACCGTCACGGCGCATATGCGGGGCGTCGACGTAGGCGAGAGAGATGTTTCGCTCGGCGGAGGGGTTGTTGGGGCTGCTCAAGACAAGGGTATCGCCGCTGAGGACGCTCTTGACGTTTCCGATGAATGTCTTGGACATGATGAGTAGACCGGTACGAACACACGAGGAAGACTACAGGGTCCGTCAGTCGTCGATCTCGGAGATGTTCAAAGGGCCACAGCCAGAAAGAAACGCGGCTGATGAAGCTGGCTTGACTGGTATAGACCGCCAGTGGTCGAAGCTACCAATAAGGAGCAGTACACGTGCTAGACCAATGAACATACCTAGTGATGAAAGACGGGACGCAGAGCGTAGAAGCGCTATTAAAAGAGCAGGAAGATGTGGGCGAGCTCCTTTGCACAAGCACAATATCGAGTATGAAGAAGAAGGTTGTGGAAACAGAGGGCTCGCAAAATGTTGGAGAGGATTCAAGAGCTTGGATGGGGTTCTGGGGAGGCGGCTCCGCCCCGCACTCACCATGGACAGAGGAGGCTGCACCTTGTTACGGTATAGTAGTACTGTAGTTCTACAGGTACCGTACTGTCTGTGCCCACCTAAATAAATGTGGACGGAACAGATGAGGCGAGGTGGCCAAAGACATTGGCTATTTGTTGCCATTGGTGATGATGATGGCACATAATCCTCACCGTTTGCACCTTGCACTCGTGCTTTTACGAATAATCAGAAATGGAGCACCCTCGGCGGTTGGCTTCAGGAACCAGTCCTTATTGCTCGAGCTTCTACACAGATGAGCGCCAGGCCCAAATGCCTGCAGAAAATTCTCATCCTATCTAAACCCTCGTGCTCGAACAACACGCAAGGCAGCAATAACTACCAGCCTATCTCCAACTTGTAAAGCCCTCATCGATCTCAGTCCGACTTTGCTCTCTCCCTACATCATCAAGCAAAGATGGACCCTCCAACATGACCCGCCACTGTTATCCCTTGCTTCGTGGACTGCTCCGCCTCTCCATTTTCCCCCCGTTGCATCTTATCCGTCCCCGATACAGGTAATGTTCCGTTCACCTGAGGCGTCCGTCTATGCATTCGGTGGCATATTCGGGGCCCCAGCAGGGTTGTAAGCGCCATAAATAGATCCTGGGTCCGCCGTCGAAGGGTAAGAGTGATACCATGCAGGGCTCGGCAGCATAGTTGGGCCACCAGCAGGGTCGGGGGGGCCGTAAATAGATCCCGGGTGCGCCACTGTTGAAGGGTAAGAATGATACCATGCAGGGCTCCTCACGGGGCCGGGGCCCTCCCACATTGGCGGCCAACTCATGTAGTGATACTGTCCCGACAGAGATGGGAATGGCGCAGGCGCAGGTACATCAATAGGTCGGTCGAGGCATCTAGAAAGAGATGCTTTGAGTCGATTGGCCTGAGCTTGTCCAAATGACGGTGACGGCGGCGGTAACGTTTGTCTCGAACTAGCTGTGTCGTCTCGTCGCGGGCTAATGTCATGGGAGACGTTCGTTGACTTGGACTCATTAGAGCCACGCAGTGTGTCTTCGCCACCAGGCTCAGATCTGCTCCGAATGCTGAACTGAGTGATAGCATTGCTGAGGTCGCTATAGCTGTCGTCACTTTCACTACCGACTGCGGAACCTTCACCGTCGCTCCGGCGGTCTCGTCGTCCACGCTGATCGTCACGACTCGCAATGTCGGATGTCAAGCGTCGGCGGCGCAACCGTGATGGGATGCTACCACTTCTAGCAACAAGAACAGCGCTTCTCATAGACACCGATCGTTCACGGCGACGCGAGGAACGGCTATCGTCGTCGGTGTAGTAGACTTCCTCCTCTAGTACCTCCCCAAAGCCATAGAAACGCACTCGGTGCCTGTCGGAAGACCTGTTGCTAGGAGGGTCGGCTCGGCAAGTAAGGCACCTGCATCCGTACGATGACATGGTGGCAAAAAGTGGCAGATGTAAGGTGTGGATGGTAGCTTCAAGGCAATAAATATTGGAACGTGTTTGTTTTTGAGCTGCGGTGTTTAGGAAGGAGAAAAATGAGACTGATGACTAGGTTGGTTATCGAAAGCTCGTATTTATGGGAATTACTAAAGAGTTGACGAGACAGCAAGCAGCAAAGTATAACTACGACATGCTGCACGGCAAGGATGCAGTTCTGTCCTTCTATGACGATGTTTCTTTCTTTTTGGAGAATAATGATTGACTCATCCCAGAGATAAGCCAGTAAGTGTAGGCACGGAGACTGGTACATCACGAAGATATCGTGCTGTGGCCACCAACCGCTACGTTTAGACACATCATATGCACGCCGCCATGTTTCGTATAACGGATAGTAAGCAGCGAGCTCATGATTGTTGCTTCAGCGACGAAACACAGGAGTGCACCGTCGCACTACGCAGGTTCGTATTCACGTCAACCCGAGAGCGAATCGGAGTGTGACGAGTGCCGAAGTATCGCAAGCTAGGATGCGCAGGGTCATGCAAGTCCGTGAGTGAATACTCACATATAAACAATGAAAATACTAGCTGGTGAAACGGTTTAGTCAGGCCCGCTCCTTTCTGAGATGATAGACAAGAACTATGACTTGCCGCTAGGTTTGACACAAGTCACAGCATGGCAGACTGGCCTCTGCTTCTTCCGATATATCAACAACGGGTAGCAGCATCGGTGTATCGGATGTTTGCCGGTGCGAAGCGTCCGGAAAGTCTTGAGTCATTATTCCACTTTTCGCAATTTTGAAACCTTCTTCTAGAGGAGTGAGCAAGAGCATTTGCAAGCAGCCCGTAGCACGTTTCCCTCGCTTGGGACACGCGTAGTCAGAGAAGCAGCACGACCCACAACTCAATCATATGATTAAGGATATCACGAGTATTCTAATGCTCAATGTCATCTATCAGAATTCTCCTTGTCGTATGAACAATGAGACGGTCCGCGGGACCAAACGAAGGGGCCAAGCTCATGCGCTGATCAACTACGTGACGACTCTATTTTCACAGATGATGAAGACCGATGTTTCACTTGATAATAATAGAAGAATCGGGATATCAACCATCTCTCATCAACCAAAGTCTGCGACATCCAGGACTACTCACTAATGAAGCCCAGAAGCAAAAAGGTTGTACAGCACCTGGAGTTCGCTGGTCGTCACCGACCCAGCTACTACCCAGGCGCTCAAGTGTTTATCGCTCGGAGATCGGACGGGATCCAGATTATTCACTCGGCTATGGCCGTACATGTTATGACGGTGGGCTACTTTCATATATATAAGTAAAAGTGCGCCTGTCGCGTGGCGAGAAGGTGGTCCGCCCACCGCATGTCAGATTCCGACGCTCAAATTGACACGTACTTTTTTTTTTCGTGTGCAAAGGCGATCTGAGTATATTTTGGATACAAGCTCGACTATTCGAGAAGGGAAAAAAAGGGCAGCATGTGCCGGTGGACGGCCCGAGGCGGGAAGTGCCGAGTGCCAGAGGACTGAAGAGGCTATCGAGTGGTCCGAGGGGGCACATCACCGCCATGAGATACCAGAAGTTGCCCGTCCGTTACAAGGCACACGCCGGCAAGATATGCCGTGGCCTTGACAAATAGGACCTCAGATAAAGGGACCGACAGCTAGATATTCGTCGATATAGCCAGTGGACTCCGTGAAGTTTGGCCAACCATAATGTGATGCAGGCTTCAAACAGGCCAACCTTTTTTCTGGTGGTCTGGAGTAAAAGTCAGATCCTACAAAGATACAGGTACACATGGATCAAGTTCATTTCAACTAGGTTATGGTGTTCCAATTTGGTCATTATCTGAAGATCGACTGTCCAAGGTCACTCCAGCTGACACTTTTGATTACGCATTCCCGATCTGTCAAACCAGACAGTATCTAGTTGGTGTTGGAAATACCAATGACACCTGCAGGTCAAATTAGCACAGACTTACTGATGAGTCAATATAATAGTTGCGGCTTACCGCAGGCAGGACGGGGTCCAGCATTGCCAGTCTTGAGAGACTCTTCGTTACCACCTTTGCCGAGATCGTCGGTACCACCATGAACAACCACGGTGCGCTATTGACAGTCGTCAGTCATCATCTCAATACTCTCTTGTTCCCTCTATTCATTATCTGGGTGTCAAGGTTGAAACGTACGCCAATGACGCTCTCGGGGCCAATCAGCTTGACCAGACGATCGCTCACGGAGCCCTTGGCGTTGCCGCTGCCGTCTGTCTTGATGTTGCCGAGATCGCCGACGTGACGGGCCTCGTCCGAAGGGGCGCCGTGGGTCTTGCCGTGCGGGTTGAAGTGCGGCCCGGCAGAGGTGCAGCCGTTGGTGTTGTCGCCAAAGGTGTGGATGTGAAAGCCGCGCTCGCTGTTGGCGTCGAGGCCGGCAATGTCCCACTCGATGAGGGTGGGGGACGACTCGGAGTCTTGCGTGAGGATGACGGTGCCGCCGACTTTGGAGTCACCACGGAGGACAGCGACTTGGAAGGGTAAAACGTGGTTAGTCCGGGCTGGTCATGGACATAACAAACCCTCCCCAAATGGGTGAGGCGGCATGGTATCGGTCCATCAGGGTCCTCTTGGGCAGATGGCAATCCATCGGCACGAGGCTAATCGGACGCAAGCCCTGACAGATGCGGTTCCCGGTGAAACAACAGCCCATCAAGGTACGGTACTGACGAGCGATAACGTGGCCGAGCGAAGCAGACTACTGAGAGAAAACCTGCGCAAACCAGCTCACTGCGCACAGTATATATCTGTGACCACGACCCCTCTCCCCGTCGGTGCAGCCACTAGCCAAGACCGATTCTTCCGATGGCCAAACCATTTCTTCTTTATTCAAATAGCTTACCTGCTTTGACCATTTTGACTGAGTTTTGAGAAATTTTTGCTTGGGTTTTGTGATTAGAGAGATATTGAGGTACGAGTCGTGATGATGCAATTGAAAAGGAAAGGAGGGGCCAAAGGAGGGGTAATAATAAAGGTGCCGAATTTGCTAATCAAGTAAGTTATGAAGACCCAGTTGAAGCTAATGGTTCTACCCCAAGTTGATCAGGTTTATAATAGAAGGGAACAACGATGAGTGGCGCGTTACATGGAAGCTAACAGAAATTACCTAGGTCAGGGTCGTCTACATACACAAACTGATCAATACGAGCGAGATAATTCCGATACGCCAGAAGCAAAGGCAGCAGGGCCTTGGGGAGGCGGCGACATCTTGTCTTCCGGTATTACCGAGCTGTCTTCCGAGCGAGGTACAAGGCGGCCTCGCGCTGATGCAATAGTTCGGCGATGCTTGGAAATGCTAGGCGCGAAAAAAAAAGCCATCTCCGCAGCGATGCAACACCGAGCGGCAGCTGTTTCATATGATGACATGAAATCGGACGTTCGGGCAAAGAAATGGCCACTTGAAAAACGCCACACATAATTCCCGCAAAAGGTAGGAGACGGCTGTCGGCCGCATCAAAAATAAATACATACATAAAAGGGTATCTGTGTACGCACAGTTCATGTCGTTTGCGAATATCCGGCGCTGGCTGGCTGGCCCCGCAACCAGTATACTGTAAGTCTTCACAAAGTCGCGAAATACAGTGGTTGCTGCCAACGCCCCGCTATAGGTATTTCACAAGAGGAATAGCACTCGCTATGCTGGAAAATATACCGACATGTCGTAAACACTCCTCCATCGAAACGTCAATGTCAGTCGCACAATGCAAGAGGACTTCAATCGCTTCCGCGCACGTTTTAGCCTTCGATACCTTCAATCAGGCGGGCGCTCAGGTCGTCGCGGGCCAGAAATCTGCAGTCAAATCCATCAGGTTGGCTGGTGAGACCGTTAGTCAGCCGAATCTCGGGCGTAATCTCGTTACCCTCGTCGTCTAGAGCCCTCTTGATGTTCATCGTGCTCAAGGTGCAAGCAATCACTATCCACAAGCTAGCCTTGGCAAGATGTTGTCCGACACAGATGCGACGGCCGAAGCCGAAGTGGCCGTTGGGAAAAGGCTCGCCTCGCCCGCCCTCTTCGACTGGCGTGTACCGATCCGGATCAAACTCGTCTGGTTTCAGATACATTTCAGGGTCGTGGGTCATGGCCCGCGCGTTTGCATACACAAAAGAGCCGGCGGGTATGAAGTAGCCGTTGTAAAAGTCATCCTCGATGGAGCGGTGCGGAAGCCCGATAGGCGAGACCGGACACCATCTCAACATCTCATGCAGGATGTACTCAATGTACCGCAACCTGGGGTTTGCTCTGTCGTTGCAGTCCGGTAGTCTGCCGCGTCCAATTACCTCATCCAGAGTCTGTTGTGCCTTGGCCTGAACATCGGGATGCAGAGTCATGTTGATGACAAAGACCATGAGCGTAGCCCAGGTGGTGTCCTGACCGGCGGCAAACACTGCACCGGCGGCGCCCTTGATGTCGTCCAGGCCGAGCTCGGGCTTCTCGCCCTTGTCAAGCTGCGCTTGTCGCTGCCCCAGCATGTCACTGATAATCGACTCTGTGCGATCTGGTTTTGACATGGCCGTGTTGAACGGCTTGTCGTGTAGGCCTTCAATGGCCCAACGCCAGTCATTCGCAAATTTGAGGGATCTGTCGTGCAACCATCTAGGCATGTATCTAAGCACAGGAAAGAAGTCCACAGGTGTACCAGCCGGAGCTCCTCCGTGGCCCAAGGCGTAGCTAGCGTCCGAGGCAACTTGAATAAAAGGATCTTTGTCACTATCAACACTGATGCCGAAGCCAATTCCCAGGACAACGGCCGTCGCGAAGCGGCGAAGGGTATTGTTCCAGTTTTTTGGGCTTGCCAGCAGGCCCTTGAGCATGGTGACAGCCTGTCGCTCCTGCAATGGTTGATACTGGGTCATGCTGCTGTTCTGAAAACACCTCTGCAAGATGCGCCGGTGCATGCGAAAATCAGGACCCCATCTTAGAAAAGTAAGTGTCTTTTTCCACCCCATCACTTCGAACAAGACAAATCGTGGTCTGTCCGAGTAATTGGCCCCTCGCTTGTCCAACAGGTCCATTGCTGCTTGCACTGAATTGAGGACAATGACGGGCTGGCCAAGGATATTGACCGAGATGATGTCGGAGCCATACTGGCGAGACCATTGCATGTAAGTGTACTCTGGACTATGAGACGGAACGATGCGCAAGTGTCCCAGTATGGGCTCGCCCGGTGGTCCTGGCGGCAGAGGCAAGCCCTTTGAGCGGCAGCGACGGGCGGCGAATCGCAAGAGTAGAATGATGGAAAACACGACGAGTAGCGTGAGCCGGAACGTATTGGATCCAGCTATATCCGCGAAGCCCATTTCTATTGTTGTGCTGCCTGAGTGCAGTCCTCTGAGCAGGTAGCGCGGCGGGGCTATATATAATATCCAACAAGGTCAACCACCGGTATACACGTCGCGAGCAGCTGGCGGTTCGACCACGGCCGAGTCTCGATTCCGAATCTTGATTCGGAATTGGCGATCCGGAATCCAGCTTGGGCCCCCAGCTTGGGCGACTGCTGAGGCTGGCCTGGTGCTGGCGGGGAAGTGCTGCCGGAGCGACTAGTTCGGGTTGTCCGCCGTGCCGGGGAGGGGTGGGAAGTGGATTCGGGAATGTCGCGACGGAGATGTAAAATCCGAAAAGGAACCAAGGAAAGGACTCGATTCCTTGAGGGAATTTAGGATGAAAAAGCCAGTTCCGTCCTTCTTTTGCGATGGACGGGAGCAAAACAGATGTATCGTTGCAGGCTTCATGGTGCGTTTTCCACGTCAGAGGTGGGGGGGGGTGGGAAGCGGTCCGAGAGCTGAAGAGCTGGTGCAACCCTGTTTTTTTTTTTTATCAAATGACTGTACAATCCTAGGGCCCGAGGCCGGGACGCGCAGGGACGGGAGGCATAGGGACGGGAAGGGAGGGTGAGAAAGTAGAGCTGCGACGAGGTCAGCATTGTGCCACCTTTTTGTGCCTGGCAGAGAGGGTTGAGCGCAGGGCCCGCGCGGTCAGCAAATTTTAGACTTTTTACAACTACGATGACGTTCAGCCTGAATATCCACTTATCAGAAGCCCGTTCTCGTTGTAATTCATGTCCGGGAATGAATGGAGGATGGCTAATGATTGTTGTTTGAGAGCAACTGACTCGCGATAGGTAGATGCTAAAAGTGATGACATCGGCGAGCATCGCTTTATCAGGCCATTCGAGGCAGATTGCATCATCTGCCGCTCATATAAATGTGCTCCCCAACATCCGCTCGTCCTCTCTGCCCTTTAAACGACAGGAACTTGCCGTCATCTCGCTACGGATCAAAACATCCCTGCGTTTTATAAACACCGCTGGCACATGAGAAAAAGTCGCCGACCCCATGACACCCCCCAGCACCAGGCAGAAAAGTGAGGCTGCCCTTGGCCTGCCATGCGTCTTCTTTTTTTAGTGCCCGAGCGGGAAAATGAAGGCGGCCCTGTGAGCCTACGTGACGGCAAGGTTGTGTATAGAGATAGTCGACCGGGGTGTGTTATATTGTCTTTGCCTGCCGGCAGCAGCAGCATTACCATATTTTGCTTTCGCACTGGACGGCAGACGGCTTCGATCTCCTCATGCCTCACTTCTGTGACGGGAAAACACAAAGCCGGTCAGCCTTGTCGTCACCAAACATTTCGGCGACCAAAAAAAAAAAAAAAGAAAAGAAAAGAAAAGAAACGGTTGAGGCGCGCGTGCATGAAGCTGGCGGACAGCACACAAAGGGAAGCGCCCAATTTAGCTATCAGTCGCCGCCGGAAGCACAGCAAGGCTCTCCCCGCTCGCTTCAGCTGTGTCTCCGCGACTCTCTTTGCCATGTGTTGCACAAAAATGCAATGCAAAAGCCGACAAGTGACACCAGAAAAGATGCTTTTTCCTTGAATTCCACCTATTTTGATTGGTTGAAAATCCCAGTATCGAGCACATTTTTATTTGGTCATGCTCTTGGCTTTTTTTTTTCTTCTTCTTTCCTCTTTTCTCCTTCTCCGCTGTTTGTTTTCTTCACTTGGGCGACGTTACGGTGCATCTTTCACCTCATGAGAGAGGCCAGTGTCCGTGCTTGCTGCGCAAGAAATGCTCAGGCGGCCCCCTGAACGCGCGCAGTGCAAGGAAGAAGAAGAACAGTTAGAAGATGTACATCATAACCACGTTGGGCCAAGAGTTGACTTTTTTTTTTATTCCCAGTGCGTGTGCCCGCCCACGTCGGCGTACTGAGCGGATCCACACATAACCTGGTGGTCTGAAACCGGCATATCTTGTCAACTGATGGTTCGAGCAACGTGGTTTCGAGGAGGTGTTTTTGGATAGTTTTTTTTTTTTTTTTTTGCTGCTTCCGTAGAATATCTGAGGAATCATGTAGTCGTTTCCAAATCTTTCTAAAAGCCTTCACCGAGTTAGTGACGGTGTCGATTGCGGCTGACCATTTCTGTTTCAGGCCTGCGTGCTGTAGATTAGGTCATTGGTAAAGTTTGAGGTTGGTTACAGTACCTATATACTATCCAGGTACAGTACCTAAGCACCTACCAGTAGGTCTGTGTGTGCTACTACATAGTATGTATGATTCTGAACCGACATGCCGCATAATTCTAAGGGGGGTTGTGTCCTACCACTGAATGCAGGTACTAACATATTCCAATATGTACGGATACCATGTCCACCTTCTACATGAGGTGGCTCTAAACAAAAAAAAAAAAAAAAAAAAAAAAAAAAAAAAAAAAAAAAAAAAAAAAAAAAAAAAAAAAAAAAAGGTGCCGCTTCACCCTATTTTCTACTATGGCTAAGTCGGCAGTTCTTTTCGTCCACCCCTTGCCCACAGGTAACCTCTCTGGTTATTACTGTACCTATTGATGTATGTGGACATGCACAGCCGGAACATGGAGATGTTGGGCGGGGTTGGCGGGGTTCATTACCGTTACAATACTACTGCATGTAACCAACTGCCAGGCTTTCTCTCCACTCGAAAGATTATCTGCATCTCCTCCTGCATCTTGTGCTCCTCTACCCAAATGCGTAATGTGAATCGACGCGAAATAATTTTTGCATGCGCGCGCTCGCGAGGAAAAAAAAAATGCTTTCCTTGTACAACAGCTTATCAATCGTCACACCACGCAGCAGCAGTGTTGTTAACTACTAAGTCCCCGCCGACTTTACATCGGAAGCCTTCCCAAGGCGCGTCACATCACTACCCACGTACTGTAGGTAGTCCTCAGCAAAGGGTACTGTAGTAGGCACACACTCCGCACGGGATCCAGTTCGAGTTGCCTGCCGGAAGGGTGTCATGATTTACCGGCAGAAGGATGCGCGAGCCAGGAGAGAACTAATCTATATGCATCTGCAAATGCGTCACCTGCTTGGCTCTGCTATCGAGCAAACATGTGTACCCTCATCATGCCGTCCGTCCTGGCGGCTTGTTAGCAGAGACCACAAAACACGCTAGCCCAGACAGCTCAAGCCCGCCTGAGGTCTATGCCTATCCGGGCGTGTCATGCATGCAAGACCCAGCGGCATGCTGCCTTGATCGAACCGGACAATTGCCGTCTCCCTGCCTGTCCGCTCGACCTGCCATGTACAGTATGTAGGTCCAAGCACTTTACGCAGGGCAGAGCAGGAGCTCCGGGCTTGCTTTGTGGGCGGGCAGCCAGTTGATGAGATAAATCATGTCATCCCAACCACGCTGGCTCGGTCGATGTAAACACAGTGCTCTGCCGTATGTTGTACTTGTGTCTTCTATTTGCCAGCTTGCCGGCAGACCGGTGGGGTAACACGGCACGAAGCTTCGCGCGGCAACAGCGATGAGGTGGTGAGGCGATTAAATAGTTGTCCGTCTCCCTACCTTATCGGCTTCGCATCTTCCAATTCGCCATCTCACTTCTCGCCCATCCCATCTTATCTGCCATCAAGGCTTCTGTCCAGACCTCTACTGTACTTGCCCATATTACTCTCATCACCAAAGGATCGCCTGCCAAAACGGCCCGGCCGACGGCCGACTTTTGCCCTGCCTTGCTCGCACAGCCACAGCCGCTAGTTCTTGAAGGGTCTTGCTGCCAGCAATATTTTCTGCTACATAGCTGGATTTTCTGCATCTATTGGCCACCGCCGGCATCACATCCTCACGCCAAAGCCAGATCCGCCGTTTGCCGAAATGCAAAGGCGTAATCTCGACAAATGGCCCTCGCAGGCGACTGCAGAGGCTGCCTACAGCACCGATCCCACCCCGGATGATCCATACACATATCAGACTGGCTACGGGAATCGTTTTCTGAGTGAGGCAATCAAGGGTGTCGTCCCGCTCGACCAAAACACCCCTCAACGTGCCAAGTACGATCTATACTCGGAGCAGCTCAATGGCTCCGCCGTGATATCACCTCGAGCCGACATACGCCATGTGTGGATGTATAGGATGAGACCCTCGGTGGTTCATGGCGACATGAATTCTCGCCCTGACATGAATGAGAATGTAAATGTGTAAAACAGATAGTCGATATATCAGACATCAGATCATGACACTGTGCTAACGTCTGTACTTCTGACTAGATTGTGTCCAGCTTCCTCTCTTCCAATTCACAAGTCGAGCCATGCTCTTCTCAACAGGCTTGGGACCCCTTTCCGCTCCTCAGCGCTTATAAGTTGGCCACCAATGTCAAGCCCGTCAACTTTGTGGAGGGAATACGGACAATCGGCGGTAAAGGCGATGCAGGTCTTGAGGACGGCCTTGCGATTCACATCTACTCGGCAAATACCGACATGGACAGGGAAGCGTTCTGCAACAACGACGGTGAGATGCTGATCCTTCCTCAGCAAGGCCGCCTAGACATAAGAACGGAGCTCGGATGCCTAATGGTCCGGCCTGGCGAGGTCTTCATCGTGCCTGCTGGCCTACGATTCCGTGTTGGGCTGCCAGATGGCCCCTCGCGCGGCTACATACACGAAGCCTTTGCTGCTCGTCACAGCCTCCCCGAGCTTGGTATGATTGGCTCCAATGGAGCTGCCTTGGATCGACATTTTCAACACCCTGTCGCTAGCTATTTGATTGATGAGCAACCCTGGCAAATCACATACAAGCTTGATGGGGCCTTTTCTCGCTGCGAGCAAAAGCACTCACCGTTTGATGTTGTCGGATGGCACGGAAATCTGGTACCGGTCAAATACGACTTGAACAAGTTTATCAACTTGGCAAATGCTAGAAGAGACCAGGCTGACCCGACACTCTACTGCGTCTATACTGTCAAGTCGCCCAAGACGGGGGCGCCTCTGTGTGACTTCTTAATCTTTACTGAAAAATGGCTCACGGCTGAAGGCACCTTTCGGCCCCCGTATTATCATCGAAACAAGAGTACTGAAATCATGGGCCTCGTGTTTGGGCAGTACGGCGGAAGCAGCCATGTTCTGGCTCCGGGAGGACTCAGCTATGAGGCGAGCTATATGCCCCACGGCGAAACGTACGAGACTTGGAAGGACGCCACGACAAGGAAGCTTGAGCCGACGAGGATTTGCAAAGACACGATGGCCTTCATGTTTCATGTGAACGGACACTTCAAGTTGACGCGGTGGGCACTGGTTGGTGAGGGAGCCAAGTCGCGACATCCCAGCTCGTCCTCGCAGTGGGACAATATGAAGCCTCACTTTTTCGACCACCTGGACCAGGTCACTGCGGACCTCAAGGCGGCAAAGATGGATGCCAAGGAGCGGGAGGCGCGGCAGAACGAGGCACTGAATCGTTTAGCATGAGCGAAATGATGTAACTATGGCGGAGTATTTGATTTATTGCGCCCGTTGATGACTTGGAAGGTCGGCAAGGTCGGCGAGGCCGGGAATCCCAATCGTTGTCGCACCACGAAATAGAAGAAGCCCGTTCGAGCCTGTCGTTTACTCTTTTGATCGTTGTGTTGTCGACGGGAAGGCGAGGCAAGGCAAGCTATCCATCCTCGTGACCGCAAGTATGTAAATGGAGGGTTGCTTGTATAAGCGTACGGGACTATTACCTTCATACTACGTGCCCTGCCAGAATGTGAGAGAAATGAAAAGAAGGACGAATGTTGATGCGTATTCCCGGGCGGTAATGCCGTGTCCTCGTTCCGATAATGGAATAGTGTCGTAGGGCACACCCCGTCGCAAGGCGAGCCCCGCCCGCTTCACCCCATGTCCGAGTCGCTGCCGTTTGGGTGGGTGCACGTCATGGCAATATGACGGAGCTTTGAGAGACGCCGACGGCCATCTGAGGACGGTCCTTGCTATTTCGGACAGTCGATGCAATATCCGCTACTGAGAACCGAGGATCTCGACATCGGAGATGCAATCGAATTAAACGATGAGGACTTAAAGCATAAGCGAGGTCTCTCTCTGACGGTCATGACGGCCGTTCATTTTTGCCGGTTGTATGCAGACCCACACTACATACATGCCGGAGATGAACGGTCTTGACTATGGTCTTTTCCGCCTCATCAACATGACAATATTGGTTGTAGATTGACTTGTATGTTGGTGCAAGTATATGATTCGCGTCCAATAGACCTTCCGTATCTTGGCTAATTATACTAGTTTGCCTGCATCACGGCCAAGATAAGCAGAGTTGAGATGGGTATCAAAAGCACAAAACTTTGCGATATTTGTTCCATCATGACTAGGCAGCAGAGAATAATCCAGTGTAGAGCCAGCCTGCAAAAGCGTTGGGTAGCCCTTTGCGTTGGATGGCTACGATACGATATATCTGACTAATTTAGAAAGCCTAGACGTTGTGAGAGAGAGGGACAGAAAAAAAAAGGGACCGTTTCATGACTAGCAACAGGCTCAAGACCTGAATGGAATCAGACCTCGTTCCGTGAACGAGTCTACAAAGGCGAAGACAGAAACAAAGTCCGCGTCCGAGGTAAGATGACAAATGACAACCGACCTTGTTTGGTTTGAGCAGTTTTCTTCTTTTTTTTTTTTTTCTACTACCGTGTCCTGCCTCGTTGCGTGTATATTCGAAAAGTATTTAAAGAAGGGCTCAGGCGCTGGTCAACTCTTTTCCTCGTTCATCTTACACAGTCATAGCATCCTCTACGCTTTTGACAACTCAAGTTTCATAAATACCTTAGTAAGTCGACGTACAGAAAGACACGGTCCCGCGGCGCACACACATAGGCCAACGTGCTATATAGCTCTTTTCACCACGACAAAAAAAAAACCCCCGCTGCCCCCCTTCCAAAGCAATGTCGCACGACTCCAACACCGTCTACGTCGTCACCGGCGCCAACCGCGGCATCGGCCTCTGCATGGTGCAGCAGCTCCTCGCGCGGCCGCGCACCACCGTCGTCGGCACCGTGCGCTCCGCCGCCGCCGCCGCGCAGCTCCGCTCCGCGGCGACCCCGGCGGCCGGCTCGTCGTCCAGCCTCATCACCGTGCTCGTGGACTACTCGGCGCGGCCGGAGGCGTCCGACGTGGCCGAGGCCTTCGCGCGCGCGGGCTGCCCCGAGCGGGTGGACGCGCTCATCGCCAACGCGGGCCACACCATGGCGCTCGCGGGCGTGCTGGACACGACGCCCGCGCAGATGCGCGAGCTCTACGACGTCAACGCCATCGGCCCGCTCGTCACGCTGCAGGCGCTGCACCCGCGGATGCGGCGGGGGGCCGGCGGCCGGCCGGCGGCGAGGTACGTGCTGGTGTCGTCGTCGGTGGGGTCGGTGGGCATGATGATGCCGGCGCCCGGCGGCGCGTACGGCCCCAGCAAGGCCGCCGCCAACTGGATCGCCAGGGCCGCGCACCTGCAGCTCGAGGGCGTCGTCGGCGTCGCCGTCCACCCCGGCTGGGTGAGGACGAGCATGGGTGACGTCGCGGCCGAGTCGTGGGGGATGACGGGCGAGGGCCAGGGCCCGGACAAGACCCCCGAGCAGAGCGCCAAGGACGTGCTGGAGATTGTGGACAGGGCGGAGGAGTTCGGGGGCAAGTTCGTGATGGAGGGTGGGAAGGAGGTGTCGTGGTGAGGCGGGCGGCGGCTGGGCTGCGGCGGATTCTGGACGCCGGGTCGGGGCCGAGGCAAGACGAAGCATATTGGACGGTTGGAGAACTGATGGGAAATAGCTTTGCGGATTGGAAGCTGTTGCTCTATGTAGAGAGGGCAGTCCTAGAAATAGAAAACTGCAAATACACATATATATGTGTGCGTGTCTCTGTACGTGTAGAGCACAAATTTAGAAAAATGAACGGCGTCTTGGCTCAATCGCGTCCGTCATAGCCCACAGCGCCGCCATCAGCTCTTCATCCTCACTCTGGTCCAGTCCCATCATCTTTGGCTTGTCCCTGTCGCCGCCCTTCTTCTCGTCGTCCGGATTGACAAAGTATTCGCCCTCCGCTTTACACTTTGTGTGTTCCGCTTCCGGCAGCGTGCCGTCGGTGAAGAAGCTCCTGACTATACGCGCCGAGCACATTGACGGCATGGCTATCGAGCAATGGCCGTAGGCTTGCACCTCGACGAGGCGCGCGCCGACAAAGGCGCCTCTCGCCACCTTGGCGTTGACAAGCGGGCAGATGGGGTCGTATGTGGTCGAGAGCACGAGCAGCGGGTGCAGCGTCTCGACGCCGTGTCGGGCGGCGTCGCGAAAGTCGTGTGCCTTCGGGATGGCCCACTGTGCGCGGCCCATGTAGTGCCCGACGCTGTCGGCACCGTAGGGCTTGTTGCGTTCAACAAAGGGCAGGACAAGGTCGAGCACCTCGCGCCGGCGCGCCGGCCAGGCGGGTGTGCCGGACAGGCCGTCGTTGCTCTCGACAAAGCCGCCGGACTCGCTCATGCCGACAGAATCCGGGTCGCTCGAGTTGAGGCTTGGCGCGGCGTACGAGATGAGAGCGCCAGTACCGTTCCCTCGCATAAGCTGTGCAATGTTGTCTGCGAGCGTGTACCAATTAGGCGGGCGATACATGGTTTCGAAGATGGCGCCAATCATTTTCTCATACGTGAGGGTTCCGAAGTAGGTGCTGTTCACATAGACGGGCAGCGGGTCGTCGCGGAGACCCTCGATAAAGCTCGTGACGTTACGCTCCAGGTCGTGCTTGTCGTCGGCAATGGCGAACAGCGGACAGCCCTCGCCAGCTTTCACACATTCATCAAAGAAGCCGGACACGGTGTTGGCAGTGTCATAATAGTCAGTCTCCAGAAGAAGCTTCTCGTACCAGAGGAAATCGTCCACAACGCCGTCAACAATGACACGCTCGGATCGGTTGGGGAATAGCGATGCATAAGTCTGGCCGAGCGCTGTACCGTAGCTGAAGCCCCAGTAGTAGATGTTCTCCTGGCCAACAGCATCGAGGATGCTGTTCATATCGGCAGCTGTTTGCGGAGTGTTGATGTGCGCACCGTGGTCGCCCATGTTGTCTGCGCAGGCGCGCATCATGTTGCCCGTCTCCGCCCAGAACTGGGCATCGTGACTGGGCTGGCCATTCAGCGGCGGCGTCAGCTCGATGCGGCGGTCGTTACTAGCGAAGCACTCGCCGCGGGGTCGCGAGCCCGCTATTCCACGCGGATCGAAGGAGATGAGGTGGAAACTATCTTCGCCGACAATAGTATGAATCGCGGCGCCTTTGCGATGCATGAAGCCGATGCCGCTGCCGCCAGGTCCTCCGGAATTCAGGAGGATATTAGTCGTGGCGTTTGCGCCTCCGCGGCGACGAATGAGCGGGATGCTGAACGTCTTGTTACCCGAGATCTTCGCATCAAATTGATCCATGGGTACGTGGAGAGTGCTGCACTCGACAGGCTTATCGGCCACCTCACCGCAGGCCGTCCAGCTGATGGACTCTCCAGGGTACTTGAGCGGATGATCATTGTGAGCATGACCGGGACGCACGAGGATGTAGACAACGACGACAATCACGGCCGCGGCAATCACGGTAAGCGAGGTCCATAAAACTGTCTTCTTCCTTCTCCAAATGGGCGGCTGGTGTGTCGATGCGGCCGCTTCCTCGCTGTTGCCTGGCAGCAGGGGAGCACGTTCACCATCCATGATGACTGACGCGGGGAAGCTCTAGCCAGGAAGAGAGAGGATCTGTCAGTCAACCTTTCACCGGGCAGCGTTTGGCCTCGGATGCGTGAAAAGAACAAAACAGGGAAGTATTTATAGCTAACGATGGAGCAAGGTTTCTGAAAATTCAAGGTTCCCCCGCAGCGTCAATGTTGATGAAGACGGAGCCTGGTCACTCGGTCGGGTAATATGTTGCTGAAAAGGGAATGGTAGCAGTCCGTAGAGGTCGTCGCCGGGTACGCATTACATCCAATTACATACCGCTTGGGCTGAGATGCCACATTTGCGCGAGTAGAGATTCGATCGTACGTGTGATTGATTTTGATTCAATTTTCAAATGAAGTTGGCTCTCATCTTTGCTGGTACAGCGGCTAAGCAACATGAATTGAGGAGATTGATGCGGTGGTAATGTTCTATGGCGATCATGTACAACTGTAGGAGAGGTACGATAGACTACCAATTTCCATGGTTCTGCTAATCTCAGATAGACTTGGAGGCGTGATTGGTCAATAAAATACTGGAATTCTGAAGAGGAAGAATCCAACTTAAAGACGTCCTATCGCTCAAGCATGAAGCCTTTCGAGACGAGACGGGTTGTAGTCTGTCGGTTATCTCTCTTCAACATCTCGAGATACTGTACGCGATACAGTGCCAATTACAGCACATGTACACACAGTACACGGTACAGATGCACCGACACTGCAGTAGTACAGTACGTGTTTTAGTAGCCGTCCACTACCAAAGTAGCATGCCCTGCAACACACTCCTTGTTGCTTTAACGGTGGCAGAAGAACGCGACGAGTCGTCTCAGCTTAGATTTAGGTTAAAAAAAACAACACAAAAGTTCAAACCCTCTGGTGAGCTTGGCTTAATCCTTCCCCGAGTGATTCACATATTCATATCCAAAGATCTCGCGACACGTACGGCTTGTAACAGGTGCGTGCTACAGATACGGGATTCAGGCACCTTAGTAGTAAGTACCCGGGGATGCCGCACAAGCGGGACACACATTACAGTGCGTGCGTACAGTGGGGTGTACCTAGCCGCTTCCACCTCTACAGTAAGACGTACTGTACTGTACATTATCGGACCCCACAGAACCAGCCACAGCTGCGCCGACCCCGACTCTCGTCAGTCAGTGGTCACAGAGTGTCGTCGTCTTCCCAACGTCGCCCGTCAGCTCAGCCTGGCCTGCCTGCATGCCCTTGCAAAACATCGCCGCATCCTCGACAACCCGCGATCGAGACCCTCTTCCCCTGTTGTAGAGTATCGATTACCGGTTTTTCTCACATCTTTTTCGACGTCGCAAGCTTGTCGTCTTGCCAGCCTTGCCCAAAGGCACAAGCGCCGCCGCCCGCGCGCCTCGAAGCCCATCTCTGCTTCTACTAACGCCTAGCACCGCCTTCGCTACTACAGGTACTCATAACCCCCCCAAAAACACCCTCTTCGATGAGGACCTCTGGCTGCGCGCCGCCCCCTCGAAAAGGTTGAAAGCTCGACAGGACTGAGCACCGAGCTTTTCTTCCTCATTCGCTTCTCTTCGCCTCGCTCGTTCTCGTACGCTATCAATATTGCCATCATGTCCTTCCGCGGAGACGACCAGCGTCGCTACGGCTCGGTCCCTCCAGTCCAGTATCCGGTCTCCGCGCCCTACAGCGCCCACCAACAGCCTCAACAACCACAGCAGCAACAGCAGCACGAACCCAGCCGGCGTCCGAGCTTCAATACCGGCGACGACAGGAGTGCAAATGGATATTACGGCTCGCGCTACGCCCCTGGCAGTAATGGTCCCGATTTCGCTCACACATCCGCCTCAGTCGGTGCAGACGAACTCTTTCTCACCAATCCTGCCACCATCTCAACCTCGGCCAGTCCGCTCGCCGGCTTCCAACACCGCTTTCAAAACTCGGCCGCGTTACCATCGAGCCCGACTACCTACAATCCACAAGCGTTCGCCTCTAATAATGACGTTGGTGCCGGCTTTGCTAGGTCGCAGTCGACTACCCTTCCGCACCACCCGTACTCTCCAGGCACGGCCTCCTACGGAGCATCACCGCCAGCATCCTATACTCATCAGTCATATAATCCCGCTGCTTACGCCCAGACTTCCAACGCGCCCCAACGGCAACCAACATACCATGGCTACAGTCCACACGAGGCATCGGCCACGTATGGTCAACTGTCGCCTTATTCGCCTTCTTTCCCTCAGACAGCCCAATCCCCGGCTTTTTCCACGAGCTATCAGTACTCGGCGACGAGCCCAGCAAGATCATACTCATCACACCAGGCTACAACTCCAACTTACGACCCCTCGCATTTTTCTACCGCCGCATACCCAGGCTATCCCGTCAACGGCGAAAGTATACATAGTTCACAATATGATTCCGCATCCATGCCTTATCCGGCAGCGTCGCAAATACCCGATGGGCCTGCATTTTCTTCTAGCGATCTGTCAATATACAGCAGTCAGCTGGCCGGCGCCCAGGCATCCCAGAGCGATATTCCCCATACACAGCCGTTAGCATCACCAGGCCTGCGACGGCATCCGACCAATGCCCCGCTGCCAAGTCGACCAGTTGAATCGGATAGAAATGCGCTGTCGGCTGCTGGGAGCAGTGGTGAGCGTATCACTGCCGACAGCATTTTAAATGAGATTGAAACGGCCATTGGCGAGACTACAATATCAGGACGTCCCCGCCCGTCACTCATCGACGGGCGCACAGCCGAAGATCAAGCCCGTCTATTGCGCCGCTACGGCTCTGATCCTGCTTCACCGCTTTATGCCAACGAGAGACACTCTCCGAATCAGTCCACTGGCAACGGTGCCGATGACGATGAAGCCGCGGCCGGCGCCATCGCGTTACAAGAAGCCAATGCTGCGTCGATTAATCAACACTACGGCGATCGCTTCGGGTATACCGACATGCCTACGATGCCAGCTATGCCAGATGAGCCCGCTAGTCTATTGCCGCATCCTGAAGAACAAGAGTATAGCAGTGATGATAGCGAGTTTGCCGGAGTAGATCTATCTGGCCTCTCCGGAGGTTATGCCAGCAACATCCCATATGGTAACAGTGAGGGGCCACCTCCAGGCTCGGCTTCCAGCCAACGGCCTTTGCCTTCACCGAGCTACTTTGACAACCTTCACCCGAGCTACGACAACGCACCAGCCTTTAAGCAAGCGCAGACTGACTATGGCGATACTGGCGGGCTGCAGCTGCCGACACGCAGGAGCTTCGATTTAGGTCCCGATCGCGTGTCGCTTCATTCACGGCAGAGCGGTAGGGAGTCTCCGGCGCAAGACGATTATCAAGATCTGTTCTACCACCCTGGCCTCAGCAACAGACCACTGCCACCTCCACCCGCCTCGGACAGCAGCTCCCTGCCCTCAACCCAGAATAGTGTTCACCAGCAGCAGCAACCTCATTCTCATTCTATGGGCACTGATGGCAGATCTCTGCGCCCTGACGGCCCAGAATCCTACCACACGAGCGCTTCTCAACTGCTCTCCCCTGAGAGATCCATTTCCCTGACAAGTCACAGTAACGTGCCCACCATTCAACAGCCCATACGTTCAAAGACGGATGCCGCCGAGGACCGCAGAAGGCAAAATCACCACCGTCACGGCTCCTCGTTTGGTGGACCGTTGCCCGCGCAGTACGAACCTGCATCGTCATCTGCCGGTGCTTTTGACGATATAACCCTACCGAGCGGCCGTAAGAAGAAGTTCGTACCCAGCAAGCTAACGGATTCGGACTTCTCTCGTTGTGCTGAGCCCTGGGCCTTGAGCAGCGTCGAGTCTTGGATCCGGGAGATGGCGCTCGGGGAAGCCGACCTGAAGACCAAAACTGTGGAAGAGGGCTTGACTGCCCTGTTCACGAAGAAAGTCAAGCAAATGAACGTCGCGGATGCCGAGGTACTGAGCAGTTCCGCGCTGGCCACTATGCTTCGAGCTGGCGTGCTTGTCACGGAGGAGGAATGGGTGAAGTTCGGTGACGGACACATTTCGGGTGTCTTATGGCAGCTCACAGGTACCGGCTGCTACGCACCCAGACTGCACGATCCTGAGATTTCTGGTCATTGTTATTCTTTACACTGCACAAGGACTCGGAAGAGCTTGGATCTGGATGACCTTGCTGGGGAAAAAAACAAACCGACAGATGAATGGCACATCTTCTACGGCCTGACGAAGGACGACTTGGAATCCAAGCCCAAGAAAGAGGTTGATCGTCAAAACATTCTGCATGAGATTGTTACCGGCGAGGAGAACTACATAAAGCAGCTTGACGTATTTCGGACCCTTTATCGTGATGAACTGCGTGCTCATCAGCCCCCAATTATTCATCCCGATAAGCGAGACAAGTTTTTAGCAAGCGTATTCGGCAAACTGGATACCGTCTTGACGATTAACAAGGGACATCTTCTCGCTCAGCTCAAGTACCGTCAGCAGGAACAAGGCCCTTGGGTTGTGGGCTTCAGCGATATTTTTCGAGAATGGATCAGGAAGGCCAAGACGGTTTACGTTGATTATGCCAAGGGCTATCCCCGGGCAAGCCATTTGATTCGCAAAGAATCCAACACGAATTTACTATTCAGGAAGTTCTTGGAGGACAAGCAAAAGCACAAGTCGTCCTCAAAACAAGATTGGACACATTTCCTGATCACACCGCTACAACGCTTACAGCGCTATCCTCTACTCTTAGAGAGCGTCGAGCACAAGATGGTGGGGGACAGTGAGGAGAAGAGCATCTTGCAAAAAGCCATTGACGAAATCAAGGCTGTAGCTCTGGAATGTGACGCAAAAGTCGCAGAATCTAACAAGCGTGTTGAGATGGCAGGGCTCAAGGACAAACTTGTATTACGCCCGGGCTTTCACACTGCTCTCAACCTCGACCATTTGGGGAGAGCACTCCTACTGCAAGGCGACTTACAGAGATTGAGCTCGAAAGGCATGCGATGGGTCGACACGCACGCGTTGCTATTTGATCATTATTTTGTGCTCGCCAAATCAGAACAATCCAGGGATGCCAAGGCAGATAAGAAATATGACGTATCTAGAGAGCCGATCCCCATGCCATTGCTTTATCTTGAAAGCAACAATGACGAGCCGATCATCAAGCAAAAGGGCATCACGGCTCCTTTGGGGCGCACAGCACCTGTGGTAGCCAGCGGCTCCCAGCTTGGCAAAGTTGCGAGCAATGGCAGCGGAAGACCCGGGCTAGAGCACACTTCAACAAGCTCTTCGACCACAACCATGACGCAAACACAGACAAATGACGGGTCTGAAGGCAAGATTCTGTACCCTTTCAAGGTGAAACATCTTGGTCACGAAGTACATACGTTGTATGCTTCATCCGCGCGAGACCGAATGGAATGGTGCTCCAAGATTATTGAAGCCAAGACGATGCATGCTCAGGGCCTGTTTTCGCAGAACTCTGAGCCTTTCAGGCTGCGGGTACTCGCCGACGCATCATTTCACTACGACGCTAGTTCGCCCTATGCAAGGAGCATAAGCGTGCCGGTCAAGGGTACACCTTTGGACAGGGCGATCGTGGATCTCGAAAGCGTTTTGGGCTCTGCGCAGGGTGTCGCCCCCGTCTGCCGTGCACTGGTCAATTGCGCCGCCGGTTTCTCTGCCTTTGGCAAGACACTGATTGCCATTGGAACCGATTATGGCGTCTTCATTTCTGATCCATCCAATCCGAGGGGTTGGGTCAGGACGGTTCAGGTGACCAAAGTCACGCAGATCGCGGTGTTGGAGGACTTTAACGTTTGCCTCATCATTGCCGATAAGTCGCTCGTCTCGTATCCTCTCGACGTTGTCGCGCCCGTGTCCGACTTTGCGCCACCAGCCTCGGACAACCCGCGACGCGCACCACAGCGCCTTGCCAGGGATGTAACATACTTCGCGACGGCCCGTATGAAGGACCGCACCTTGGTCTTTTACAAGCGCAAGGAGGGTCTGCACACTTCCTTCAAAGTACTGGAACCACTATATCACAAGGCAACGGAGAAGCGGTCGCGCTTTTTTGGTGGGCGCAAGTCTGCCGCTGGAAGCACTGACACGTTTCGCGACTTTGACGAGTTCTTTTTCCCAGCCGAATGCTACTCGCTCAGCATATTCCAGACGTATATTGCCGTGTCCACGGCAAAGGGCGTCGAGATGTTGACGCTTGACCGGAAGCAGCCCATGTCAATTCCTGATCTCAAAGCGCCCGCGATTGCGAATATCGCCAGCCGCATCCGTGATCAGAAGCCTTTAGGCATGTTTCGTCTAAACGAAAACGAGTTCATTCTGACATACGAGGACTGCGCTGTTTACGTGGACAAGCACGGCGACGTGTCGCGCACGCTCATCATGGAGTATACGGGCAAGCGGAAGACGGCGCGAGGCGCAACCATGTACGGACAGTATCTTTTGCTCTTCAATGAGGACTACATTGAAGTGCGTAATGCCGAGAACGGGCGGCTGCGGCAGATTATTGCCGGGCGAGACGTACGCGTAATTGATGCGGGCATCCGCGGACCAACGGGAGAGAACGCAGCGCAGGCGCAGCAGCTCCATGGACATAACGGGCAGCTTGCAACGGCGGGTGACACGTCTAAAGGTACGGTCAAGATTGTCATGGCACATCCTGAGTTGCCGGGACGGCAGATTGTCTTGGAGATGCTGCTCAACGATGGTCATTCTGAGACCTGAGTTGGCACAATTGTTTTGTTTTGAGGTCTTTTTATGAGGTGGCATGACTGGCAACGTCTCGTTGCTTCTAGCGGCTGGTCTTGCTTGCCCTTTTTTTTTTGCTTTGTTCATATTTTTTTTCTCTTGATTATATATAACCCGGATACCCGAACCTTGGAGAAGGCAATATAAAGGCATGACAATTTCTATGGCGAAGCTGGGCTTTTTCACGAATAAATAGACTCTATATTATGAGATTTGAGATGTTCGCGTTTTGATGCCTTGCGCTGTCGTGGCACATACTTCTTTTTTATTGATTTATCTAGTTGCTCCATCCAGATCTGAGCCTGTTTGAAAATACTGGCTCGCATTGCTCCAGCTGGGCAGATTCTTGGCTTTTAGGTGATCTCGGAGGACAAGTTGCCAATAAGAGTTGGCTTATTTGCTCCCGGTTCAGGGTTTCTTATCTCTCGAAGAGGTGCCGCAGAACATGTAATTCTAAGCGTGACGGCTTCTTCGCTCATTTAAAGGACGTGGTAGAGATTCGCAACATCGCCTTTCTCTGATTTATGAATATTCAAAGAAGAATAAGTAATAATATTATGCATTGCTAGCATCCAAAGGGCAGACGTGGCGATTACGAGAAGCAATGCTCGCGTTAAGTTATTTTTGGTAAGGGCGCCGCTCATTGCTCGTGTCAACAAGAAGTAATCCCCGTCTCAAATCGTAGCAGCGCCCCCAAAGTGTTTCTGTTCTGGTATTATACATGCTCCATCCCTCAAGCCTTGACGGCCTCCTTGACATCCTCCTTGGCGTCCTCGATGACCTCAGAGACGTCCTTGCCGGCGGCGCCCTGGGCGAGGCCGATTCGAGTTAGCTGAACAATGCCGACGAGGCCGAGGAAGAAGTTGACAGCGGCCAAGCTGGAAGCACACGGAAGTCAAGATTAGTATATATACATTTCGGCAAAGTTGCGATAAGGGAAATGAGAAACGCACAGGTAGTTCTTAGGTTTGATAATCAGGCACCAGCGAGTCCAGATGAGACCAGTGCAGGTCAGAGCAAAGTTTTGCGTGAACGAAAGCTTCTCAACCGGACGAGCAAAGTCGGAAATGCCAGCAATGACGAGACACCACTATCCTCAATTATTAGTTCTCCCCTGAAGTCTCAATTGCCATGGCAGGAGCTCCACCCGGGCAGAGATGAATGGAAACCTCCATCTTATAAACGTACCTTCATGACTGGCGCCCAGAAGTGTACCGTCTTGAAACCAATCTCGCTCTCCCACATGCGCTTGAACCAGCCCTGCTGTTGCGAACCCGCAGCCCCGGCACCGGCACCGGAGCTCTGCCACCGACGGCTCTGGAAGCGGAAGCGAGCCGCCTGGCCGCTCTGGCCCTGCTGCGTCGCGCGGGAGAACGCCTGGCGCGCGTGGGCGGAGAAGTTGGCTTGGCGAAAGACGGGCCGGGAGGCGCGGAGAATGCTGCTCGTCGAAGCCATCGCGTGCAACTGCTGTGGTTTCCCTTTCTTGGTCGAGGAAAAGAACGGGATTTGGGTAGCCGACGATGATATCAAATGTCGACAAGGAGAGCACGAAAGCGCAACGAGGTCGCGAGGAAATTCTCAGGATTGTGTTCTACAATGGTCGCCCTGCCAGGAAAGTAATGCAAGCTCCGATAACTCTCCGTAATTTACTGGGGTTTCACAGGCGCCGTTTTTTTGCGTCTCCTTTAATCGTCTTCGTACCTGATAGAAAGATATGAACGGCAAACGCGGCAGAGTATGCATATATCTGGTAAATGTGCTTAGAAATAAAAAATGGGCACCTCGATGAATGTGGCAGCTCCGAGGATTTCTGCCGGCTGACTAACTAATGGTCTTGTTATGACGTCCGTTCCCGCCCGCGAACCCCTCCAGCTTCCGCCGATCCGTCGCCGGCTCAGAGCTTTTTTGTCTCAACCACACTCGAATCCCTTTCTTGATCTTTTCACTTCTCCTTCATACACCAACAGATTCTTCAATCTTTTCCATCTCTCTTAGACCCAAAAAAAAATTCCCCCACAATGTCCAACTCACTTGAGCAGCTCAAAGCCAGCGGCACTGTAAGTGCATACGCATTCCGCACCTACCCCGCCATCATATTGTTGCCACCCCTCCAACCGTTGGATCTCAACGGATTTTAATGCTACTTTGTTTCGGTAGCATACCGCATGGCCAAGGATACAAGCCTGCTCTCTTCTTTCTTTCTTGCCTCCATCATTTTCGGCCATCATGGATCATCTCTAGTTATCCTACCATATACGCGCCGCCGTCTTTCAGTTTGGACTATCCGCTGACACTAGCTTTCTATAGGTTGTCGTCTGCGATTCCGGTAAACATATTTCCATTGTCGAGTTCAACTCACGCTAGACGCTAACTCTTCAATAGGTGACTTTGCCAGTTAGTATTCCCTACTCTCGATGATTCGCGTTTCCGCCGATTCCGACAATATCCGGTCTTATTCCTGGCACAAACTCAGAGTAAAGAGCACCGCGAAACTAACCAATTGAAAGCCATCGACAAGTATAAGCCTCAGGACGCCACTACCAACCCCTCGCTCATCCTGGCGGCGTCGAAAAAGGCCGAATATGCTAAGCTAATTGACGATGCTGTTGCCTACGCGAAGCAGAAGGGCGGTGACATTGACGCCCAGGTCAACAATGCCCTCGACCGTCTGTTGGTGGAGTTTGGCCGGGAGATTCTCAAGATCATTCCCGGCCGTGTCTCTACCGAAGTGGATGCTCAGCTATCATTCGATACCAAGGCCTCCGTGGACAAGGCACTGCAGATCATTGATGTAAGCTCAGACTCTCATTAGATCACATTCCCGTAGCTAACCCTCTCCATAGCTCTACAAGCAGCAGGGAATTTCCAAGGACCGCATTCTCATCAAGATTGCATCTACCTGGGAGGGTATCAAGGCAGCGGAGATTCTCCAGCGCGATCACCAGATCAACTGCAATCTGACTCTCATGTTTTCTCTGCCCCAGGCTATTGCAGCCGCCGAGGCTGATGCATTCCTCATCTCTCCATTTGTTGGACGTATTCTTGACTGGTATAAGGCTGCTACCAAGCAGGACTATACCAAGGAGAATGACCCTGGTGTGTCTTCCGTCCAGAGCATCTTCAACTACTACAAGAAATTTGGCTACAAGACTATTGTCATGGGCGCCTCTTTCCGCAACACTGGCGAGATCACCGAGCTCGCTGGCTGCGACTACCTAACTATCTCTGTATGTTTACGGTCATCGTTTAATATGTTTTTCCTAGCATTATTGCTAACGCGATGTAGCCCGGTCTGCTCGAGGAACTCCTTAATAGCTCTGAGGCCGTCCCCAAGAAGCTTGACGCTTCTGGTGCTGCCTCGCTCAACATCGAGCGCAAGACCTATATTAAGGACGAGGCCACTTTCCGCTTCGATTTCAACGAGGAACAGATGGCTGTCGAAAAACTCCGTGAAGGTATCAGCAAGTTTGCTGCTGATGCCGTCACTCTGAAAAAGACCCTCAAGGAGAAGCTCTCTGCCTAAATGTCGAGTTTCAACGGTTTTTGATTATATCGCGTGTAATAAGTGGAATGCTGAGTATTTTCGACGGAAATGATGATCAATGCACAAAAAGTATCTATATTTAGTCTCGTATGCTTCAATTAGACGGGTTTAGAATTTATGTGCAGGGTGAATTGTTCTACCTTCCGACCCGGTGGTCCCGATTGAAATCAAGTGTAGCGCTAAGACCCATGTCAGTACTCTGCATATGCGATATGCATAACCTCCCACGCCACATAGGCTGTGCACAATTTTCTATATGCCCCGTTTCTCCATACTACATAAGTTTGTGCAAGTTGCCGACCAATAGACAAGCGCCTTAAACCCGCTTGTTAACTTTGTACTTGGCATCCCGAACAACGACAACGACACGGCGAGAATCCAGCGACGAGCTTCCAAAAGACGGATTCCACTTTCCTCACGCCCGAAATCGACAAAAATCTCGACTACAAATATCTATCCGTCTCTTCGAGCCAAGTTTTGCGATACAGGCCCGCGACGGTAACGAGACTACAATGTCTGGGAAATACGTCTTTACCACGTCTCTCAAGGAGCTTCGCTTCCTCTTCTGCCAGACCTCAGAGGCCAGCGCACCCGTACGGTACGGCTCGATTCTTTCTTGTTTTATCATTATGAACTTGCGCGGATTTTTTTTGTCGTCCAGAAAGAGTGAGACAGGAGCAGGGAATCGAGTCAATGGTCATAAGGGCCGACAGAGGAGAAGATAAAAGGACGGGATGCGTTGGAGCTTATTGCGAGTCCCGATTTCACTAACGCATTCTATTTGGGGGTAGAAACTTCCTGGTGCGCGCGTACCCGACGATGAAGAAGAATAACCCGAGCACGCCCATCATGATGCGCGAGGCTGCCGGCACGCTCCCGCAAGTCTTTGCGCGATACGGTACGATTCCTTCCCGAGCCAAGCCTCGTGGGATAATTCTCACTGTGATCCACGTATTATTCAACGCGCTAATCGGCGGAGCAGAGTTTGGCGTCGAAAAAGCAACATCGCTCGAAGGCCTCTCGGATAAGCAGATTGAAGACACCGTCACTGGGCTGGTCAAGCCAACTTCGTAATACATTGACCGCAAGGCGAGGGTAGATGCGGCAGATAAGACATGAGGGCGTATTTGTTCGAGACTGGGCATGGAAATGCGGAGAGGCGAGGCTGATTGAAGCCAATTGGACTGCTGCCGTTGCTGTATATACACGGAGAAGTCAAAGTTGTACCACCATCACGTCAAAGATACGTTTGTTACGGCTTATTGTGTCTATCTCATGGCCACAAATATTCGGGCCCCCAACAAAAGCAAATTTCTGCTCGACACGGAACGAACCGAACCACGGAGACTATTCCAGCTTCTGCCTCTAGTCCACTGCAATGTGTCGCAGGTTATCCTCATACAACTTCTTGATCCACCGCCTCACGGCTTTCACTCCTTCTTCTCTGTCAGCTTGATATGTGCAGCTTGTTTGTTCTTTTTATTCTTGCGTGCAGCTCTTTTCGGAGATCGGGCAGAGGCCGCGCTCGAGGCGCCCTCCGAGCCGGCCGTCTGGCCAGCGTCTGAACTCGGTTGCGCCCCCTCGGTTCCAACAGGTTGATTCTCTGCTGCATCTGGCTCCAAATCCTGTGCTTCAGATTCCTTCTTGAAGAAGTGAGACGCACGCGTTGCCAGTATCGCAGCCGGCAGAGAGTGAGCACGATCGTGGCCGGGCTTGCCGGTGGGCGGTATGCACTCTGCTGATACTCGTGGCGGCTTTCTGGGTGAACTCAGCGGCACGGCAATCCTATCCCAGGCTTTCTTCCTACCTTTGATTTCATCTGCTGTGAAAAGAGCTGACGGGACATTTTCCTGCTTCTCGCTCTCAGGTACCGTAGAGGTGGCAGCTGACTCTGGACCGGTGGTCGCGACTATCGGACTAGACGGCGGAGCGGTTTGAGGACCAGCAGAGGAGTCCAACTGTACTCCTTTATCACTGCCGAGAGACTCGGCCGTAGAGACTCTCGTGTTCTTCAATTCCTTCGAGGGCGATCTCTCAGCCTTTCGCAGCGCAACAATAGGATCCGAACCTACTTTTTTTGGTGAATCTCGCGGTTGATCATGCTCCCGCTTGGACTTCTCCTCTAATAGATGTTTCGAGCCGGATGGAGAGCTTACATTATGCAGCTCTTCTCCATCGGTACGGGTTTCATCTGCAAGTGATTGTCGAGCTGAGTCGTTTCGCGCCTCGCTCTGCACTGCTTCCAAAGCTCTGTCCATTGGCGGTGATGCTCGCATATCATTCTTTGCCGAATGCATTGCAACGCTGTCTGCGGGTTGTGATGCCGGCAGAGCTAGAGTTGATTGCTGGCTACTCTGAAGAGGAAATAGGACATCTTGATGCAAGCCAGCGTGCGAATCCAGGGTTGTAGACGGCTCATAGTGTCCATGAAGATTGTGGTCTGAGTTTTTAACAACAAAAGACTTCTTCCCCTGCGGAGTTCGACCATTACCAAGGTTATGGGTCTCGAGGTTGTCAGGATACGGTTTGCCGTAGAGATTTGCGCCGCCAGGTGGAACTCTCTGCATCGGAAACCTTCCAATAGTGGCTTGATCTTGCATAAAAGGTGGTAGCTCACCACGGCGATGTGAAGATTGCTTCACCACTCGGTATATGGCATCTTGTGGCCCTACTGCCATATCGTGGGCATGAAAAGCTGTTGGTATCTGCACTATCCATTTTGACCGAAACATGGGTGAGACGTTAAGCTTGATACTTTGTTCCTCCATTCGACCGCCACCTATCACCAGGGCAGCACGTACGGACGACTCTTCAGCAAATCTTTCGACGGCAAAGTTGTCAGTAATGAATGTTGCAGTTCGGCAAATGGATATAGCTCATACCGGACAATGAAGTTGAGATAAGGAGGGTCTCCCTTGAAGTGAGTATTCGCAACGGGGTTCACAATTTCTACTCGGCCGAACCGGCTCTCAATTCCATATTTGACTCTAGTCTGGACCTCCATCACGGGAAGTTTGTGCCGATCTGCGATCCTGGCCCAGACGCTCCGGTTTCTATGAGAGCATGTGACACAGTCACACGGCTTGTATTCATAACGTTCCGAATAGTAATTGGGACAATTTGCGGCCGTCACATTACTTTTTCTGTAGCTTTGACCATTCTGCTGCATTCCGTGATCAGCAAATATGTCAGGCACAAATTCGTTCAGTCGCATCTGTCCATTTAGCCGCATGGGGACAGAATTCCATCTTTTCGAGGCAGATCTATTACTCTGAGAGGAGCCATTATACTGTAGCCTCGATGGGGACGTATTGTGATGTGGCCAGTAGCCGGTACTAGCCGCTCGATTAACGAACGGCGGAGTTTTGGTGTGGCTCGCTTGGCCCTTGTTATACATGATCTTCTGAGGCGTCAAGGTATGCCCCGTCTTAGACTCGACCTCGGGATCATCTTCGGTGCCTCTATGGTTCGCTTCTATTTTTTGAGGGCCACAGTTGTCGTCCGATGTACTCGAGGTGCTCTGGAGCTCCGGCCCTTGTATTTCTTTACTTGTGCAAACTTCAAGCTTCGCTGACACTGGCAGAGGGACGCTGTGTAGCTCTTCAGTGAGAACTGGAAGCGCCTTAGCTCTACTTTTCTGACTTGCTTTGTCATTGTTATCAACTGAGCTCCCTCTCGGCGGCGGGGCTCGATGCGACTGAGCGGCTAATTTCGGAATAGGTGTCATTTTGGCCTGGACGGCAGAATCCGACAGACGTCGAGGCAGGCTTGAGTGTGCCATCTTGCTATTTTGTGCTGCCACGGTCTTATCAAGGCTGCTTGCCGGGGCTCGGTAGCCCTGGCTTTGCTCGGATGTTGCAGCCTTGTCACAAACGGCTTCATGAACCATCGTCTTCGCACTTTCGATATAGGGCTTGGATGGCAGTTGGGAGCCATTAACGACGATAATGTGAGAAGATCTCCTGGCTGCGGTGCTGGCGCGCGAGGCAGCTTCGACTGATTTCTTCAGTGCCTCAACAGCGCCCTTCGAGCGACGTTTCTGCCCCTCCGTCATGCCTGCTGGTGTGAAGTAATGCTTGCCGTTGATGATGGCACAAGGCGGCTCGAAGTTCTTGTTAGTCATTTTCTCGGCCTCAAGAAAAGTCGGCAGTCCTCCTTCGGAGTGAACAGCCTGTCCGGCTACGAGGTTTTGATTAGCATAAATTCCTACGGCCAGCATTCAAGTAACTTGACTTACTCAGCCAGTTCTCTATGCCACGTTCGCTTCGGGTGGAAGAAATCAGATCTCGAGCTTCCGTCGAGTGTTGAAGGGTAGAGCCCAGCAAGTGCTCACGACGACACTTCATTGCATTTTCCAGTAGAGGAATAGCATCGACTCCCAGGCTTCCAAGCGATGTCCAATCCTTGTCGTCAAGAATTCGAATAACGGGACCCTTGGTTGCTTCCCACTCTCCGAGCTTGGTGGTATTTTCTGCCTTCTGCATCCAGTCATCCACCCAGCGGCCGACTTGTAAAGCGTAGGCTTTCATCAAGTCACCAAATATGATTCTATTCTCTGCGAAGAGATGATTGATCACATTCCATAGATTGATAGCTCCATGGTGATAAAGGTCGAAAGCGTCAAAGTATTTCCAAAGGTCGTCCCAGCAAGTAGGCTGCTTCATGGCACGCATCGTCTCCCAATTAGCCATACGAATAGAATTACAGGTGTCTTGTATCTGATTCCTCTGCCACAGAAACAGTCTTCTCCGCGGCAAAATGTGCGTCATCTTGCGGAAATCGCGAGCACCATTTGCCGTGGAAAAGATGGCATTCGCGTCAGCTGGCGGGTTCGTGTAGAAGCCGATGGGGAGGTTGTCCTCTACGTATTTGTTGGCGACATCTTCGAATGGTGCCGGGCACATCTTGTAGAGGGCCGGGATGCCGTACGGATAAGCTCGAGCAAAACGTTCCCTCAGCTCTGGACGTTGGTGGCTGGCAAGAACACGATGGTTTTCAGGAAGGACAAGCTGTTGAGGGCTCGGAGCAGCGTGACTCTTCATCTTTCTCTGCGTATATGAAGAAGTCGATGAATACGATGGTATACAATCTTGTGCGGCGGATGCAGGTGTCTCGAGCAAGAATGATCTGATTGACTTGGACGGGGTGAAGGTAACGGCCAGCGCACAGAGAATTCCTGGGTTGAGCAGATGCGAAATGCGTTTGCAATATCGGATGCCTGCTTCCTGCAAACACCGTACTCATCGTTCGCTGCCGGGTCGATGCTTTTTGATTTCAGTCTCGGCACTACCCCTCTCAGAAGCTGTTCAGCATCCACGGTATGTCCATGCGTCAGTGAATGCGCAGGTGAACACGAAGTGAGAGGAATGTCAGCACAGCCCCCTGGTGGTCAGTCACAGAAATCCGACTGGCAGCATGTGCGAGAAGAACTCCATAACAACACGGTTCCTAGTGTGAACGTCCCCATCAAGTTTGCCGCCATAGTATTCTCTTCTTCGTCGGAAGCTCGCTGCTATACAAAGTTGAGTCAAGTATTCTCTAAACAAACAGAGTTCTAATTTACAAGTATCGAGACGTCCCCATCGTGACCACAATGGCTTAGTCGTTCTTTTTGGCCTCCAGCATCTTGAGGATCTCCGACTCATTTTCCCCTGTAACGGCCTTGCCATTGTTCCAGTCGACGGTCTGCAAGATAGGGATATGATTAGCGCAGAAACTCTGCCTGGTCGTTCACTCTGCCAATTTGGGCCGTACCAGGGGACGGAGAAGATTCTCCTTGTTCTCCTTGAACTTGATCAGTGCATCTTTCTCATCGCGTGCACCCTTTATGATCTTCGAGATGCCCCCGGCGCCGACGTAGCCCAGGATGGTCTGCAGCTGGTTGGTGGTGGGAGCACCCTCCGTGACGTCGAGCTCGAAAGGCTCGCGACTGGACTTGCTAGCTGCGTCGGCGCTTTGGGCGCGTACAGATAGCTGCGTAACAAGCTTGACCACGCGTACAGAAGCCGGTGAGCTAGCTCTGTGGAATATTGTGACAATGTCGGCCGTTTTGTTCTGTTTGAAGGCGCGAGCGTCCGTGTGCAACCGAATTAGCCGTCCGTCTATTGCCGCACGAGCCTATTCAACGACTAGTATCTGAGCTGCCGAAATGGACTTACGAAACGAAGTCCAAACATGGTGAGGAATATACAGGCTTGTTTGCTTTGGCTGGTCTTTGGAGATGCTTGGTATGGAGTTGCTCTGGAGCGCAGTGGGTAAATTCGATTGCATTGACGACAGAGAGAGGGCCCATTTAACGTTTGGTAGAGCTGATAGAGCCACCGCTTTCGAAAAGCTGCGTATTGTCTTCGATAGTCTCTAAAGTTGAAAATCGTATTGATACATGTATTTGAGCATTAAATACTTATACTAAAGCACCAATATGATTTACCTAGTGTCGCTATCTCGAGTTGTTCCTATACCGCTATTATGCACGCCGCATTGAACTATATCTCTTGTCCATAATTCATTATAGGGTAGGTACACGCGGGATTCTATTGGGTATATTCACAACGTGACGTTTCGTAGCCGGCGAGAATTGCTCCACGATTCATGCTAAACAACGTGACGCCACAACCCCGAAACCCAAGCCAGATAATGATCTACCATTTTCGTAGTATAGTTATGAAGTCTCCGGACTCCCACGATGAAGCCAGCGGCCTGACAAGCCGTTTCTACAGAACTAAGTCAGGCCATAAACTACGATATACGAAAAGCGACGCTTGACGGGGACACATCATGTTGGCCAGCGCGAAACATGCCAACGGTGACTGTGCCTGCAACAGAGCGCGGCATTTCTCACTAAAAGGCGGCGCTAATGTGGAATCATGGCTGATACAGCCCTACAGTATAGGTCGTCTTCTCTGACCCACGAGCAAGTCAAATCAGCCGAAGACACACATTCACATCGAATCTTTTGTAAAAGATCTCTCGCTGTTCGCCGGGGCGACGTGTTTGGAGGTCGGAACTCTTAACGCATGATCACAGCCTACTTTGCCACATTTATTAGCCAGCTGTCACGCGACAAAACGAGCGAAATTAATGGTAATAATCAATGTCAGAATATGTAAGAAATTGAATATCAGTTATCTGGCCGGCTTAGCATCTCCGGCGAGAGAGCCACCGGTCAGAATCAATCGCAAATTACCTCATCAGGATGATTGCGAACGTGCATTAGATGACTGAGAAGAGCTTACCTTGATCATATCATAAGGCTGTAAAAGCCTAAGGGTTCTACTGCATTGAAACGCAGCTTTATGTCATCCACGCCAACAATCCCAATTATAAGGAACCGCAGATTTGCTGAGGAGTAGGATTGGATTTACGGGCTGGACATACTTATAAGAACCTGTCGAAAAATAGTGGATCATGGCTATACCTACCGGGGGCGGGTACGGATAAATCAGAGTTCCGACCTTTTTTTTTTTTCGTTAGGGCATACTGTGATTTTGGGTAACCCACACCATTGGCTTAGCCGAGTCTGAAAAGTCACTCGGCGATTGCAAGGCGTTGAACATCTCGAAACCACAACTACCCAGACCACATCCGACAATTGGTACGAACAATATATACCCTTTCTACCCGAACGTGCATAGAATCATTTTTTTCGATCGCCACATAATTTCGCGCCAGTCGAACAGGACAAACCGGCTGACTGTCTCCCCTCCAGATCAACAATAGTCACAATGGGCGAAGCTTTGATTGAGGGATCCAACTGGCGACTGGTCGAGGTCGGCCGTGTTGTTGTCATCACCAACGATCATCCCTACACTGGTAGAATCGCTGCCGTCGTCGAGATCATCGACCACAAGCGCGTACGTCCGACCCCACTACATACTAGACCGATGCCAGACCGAACGTCATTGCAATTGTTTGGTGACAATCAGTTTCTGTACTGACATCATGGCCTTCCTCGGCCGCTATTCTATAGGTTCTTGTCGAGGGCACATCGTCAGATGAGAGCCTGGTCGTTCCGAGACAAGCCGTTCCCCTCAACAAATGTCTTCTGTCGCCCCTAGTCATTACCGATCTGCTCCGAGGCTCCCGCCACGCTACGTTGAAGAAGCAGTGGGAGAAGGCCGGCATCGATGCCAAGTGGAAGGAGACCAACTGGGCTAAGAAGCGTGCGCAGATTGCCAAGCGCAAGGCTCTGTCCGATTTCGACCGCTTCAAGGTTATGCGCCTCAAGACACAGCGCCGTTTCGAGGAGCGCAAGGCTCTGGCCAAGATCAAGGCTTCCGCATAAAGAAGCTCAGTCTGATCAGGGGTTCAACTGTAACATCAAAATCTCAAGTGGATGGTCATTCATCTCGAGTACGAGCACAGGTACAGATAAAGGGGAGGGGGGGATCACGAGGTATAGTGGATCGCGGTATGAAAAATCCGGACAAGCAATACGCATCACGACAGCGCCAAAGCTTCTAGAGAAGTTGCTGCTGTTGTTTTCTTTTACAAAACCAAATTCCCGTTCTGGAAGGGCTGTATTTGTCACATATCATCAGTTATGATGAGCGGCGTCAGTACGGAAGTTCAGAGATTCCAATGAATTCAAGACAAAAAAAAAGAACGAAAATCGGCGCAAAGCATTGATATTGGGCATGTTGTAGGCTTTACAGGTGTTAATTGATTCGAATTCAAGTTCGACAGATATCCTTTCTGCAAGTAAATCAGGCTTCTTCTGCCCGTAGTAGGATATGTTAGGCGGCGCAGAGACGCAACCAATCTATACTGCCCCACACAAAGATCGCCGGAAGAGGACTAGCGTAAGTCCACTACCAAACCCTAGAAATTCACTGCGGATTTGACTTCACAAAACGGAGGGGCCAGCGAACTGTAGCTGGAGCAAGACACGGATTGCAAATAACTGAAATATGTGAGTTGCTTCCGCCACGGCAGACAAATATGCACTGCATCCTGGAATACAGATATCAAGCTCCACTGGTCGATTCCCGCAGCGGACTGTTTCACGAGATTCGGGAGTCGCAGAGTGCTAACCACTCGAAATCGAGATAGCAACCGTCAAAATGGCCAATCCCAGAGTTGAAGAGCTTCCCGACGACGACGCCCAGCGTCCTACCGTTGACCAGAACGACAGCAGCGACGACTCCGACGCTGAGGAGGGCGAGGCCAACTTGCCCGCCGGCTCTACCGCCGTCGTTCACTCCCGTAATGAGAAGAAGGCCCGTAAGGCGCTCGAGAAGCTTCATCTCACCCGTGTGCCTGGCATCACCCGCGTGACGCTCCGCCGTCCTAAGAACGTACGTGTCTGCGAAATAAAAAATCTAATGGAGCGGAGAGCACTCGACGTTGGCGAGGGACAAGGTCTAACATAAAGCGAACAGATTCTCTTCGTTATCAACAACCCTGAGGTCTACAAGTCTCCCAATAGCAACACCTACATGTACGTTTTGTCCTGCCCGGACGAGCATCGGAGCGAAAGAGCATCGGCGGCCAAGTGCTAACATGGTGTTTCTCGTAGTGTTTTTGGAGAGGCCAAGATCGAGGACATCAACGCCACCGCCCAGCAGGCCGCTGCCCAGCAGATTGCTGCCCAGGCTGCCGCCGAGGGCGACCACGCTGGCCACGACCACGCCGGTCACAGCCACGCCCAGGACGGTGATGCTAAGAAAGAGGAGGGAGAGGAAGACGATGACGATGACGAGGAGGTTGACGCTGATGGTATTGAGGACAAAGATATCGATCTCGTCATGAACCAGGCCAACGTCAGCCGCAAAAAAGCCATCAAGGCACTCAAAGAAAACGACAACGACATTGTCAATTCCATCATGGCACTCAGTATCTAGTACATGATGTTCTAAAACTGTTTTGATGTAATTTATCACGAATGCATTGCAGAGAGGGCTTTCTCAAGAAATAAAAGCAATACTATGTGTCGCGCTCACCGCAATATAGGTGTACTAGGCTCCACACGAATTTTCGTGGCCCGACTTTTGACGGGAGAATAATGAATAATTCGACTCATGCATGAGTTCTTTGACTCTGCGAGTTATGCCTAGTGAGATTCCCGAGCAATGCGTATGCATTATACACCACAACTCATAGTGAGCGTACAAAGCAATACAATCCCGGAGGAGTATCTAAAGCCTAAGTGTTTTCATTTGTAGACATTGAAAACTAAGCCGATACGAAATTTGCTACCTACACACTGCGTCATGAGTTGCAACTTCCGCCATTACTTGCAGAGGTCGGGATAAGCCGCGAGAAGAGTCACGTGATCCAGTCACGTTTGTGATCCGTTCCTGAGACCTCATCAGCAGAAGAGCGGACAACGCCTCGGAACCAGCATAACCTCTCAATTCGAGATTCCTCACAAATAATCTACAAAATGGCCACGGTAAGTTTGAAAACATTTCAATTAAAGCGATCCGCAACGAAATCACATACCCGAATGGAGTGAGACGAACCAGCCTTTCCGGCGGGGGGAAAAAAAAAAGAGAGCCGACGCAGATGCGGATCCGCCGAATCCCCCGACATTGAAGCTCGACAACGCAATGAGAAGCGCACGACGCACATTGGAGTGGGGAGGAGCGCGGAGGAAATTCCTGAATACGTGGGCTGACTCGTTTCCCGGTGCGATCTGGGGAGGTTTTTCATAGCGAAGCGCCGCTCTCAAGCTCGACTGGTCCAAGGTGACCTCCTCGCTGGGCCTCCGCGGCAACACTGTGGCCTCGCTGCAGGCCTTCAAGAAGCGCAACGAGGACGCGCGCCGCAAGGTGCAGCAGTTGTCGGAGCAGGCGACGACGGTCGACTTCGCCGCATACCGGGCGGCGCTCAAGAACCGCGCCGTCGTGGACGAGATCGAGAAGCGCTTCGCCGCCTTCAAGCCCGCCACGTACGACGTCGGCCGCCAGATCAAGGCCATCGACGCTTTCGAGGTTGAGGCCGTCAAGAATGCCGAGGCCACAAAGCAGGCCGTCGATCTCGAGCTCAAGGACCTCGCCGCCACGCTAAAGAATATCGAAGAGGCCCGTCCCTTCGAGGAGCTCACGGTTGTATGTATACCCCCTCCTACTTGCGTAGAGGGACAATGTTAACAACGTAACTCTCAGGACGAGGTTGCTGCCGCTGAGAAGTCCATTGATGAGAAGGCCACCCAGCTCATTTCCAAGGGAAGATGGATGGTCCCTGGTTACAAGGTACATCATTTTGCGCATCCATTATCTAAACTGCTTGTCAAGGTACTGACACCCCCTGCAGGAGAAGTTTGGCGACCTTGCTCTCGTATAACCAGCTTCTGCTGCTCAGTTTTGATGGCTTCACAGCGCTACAGCTTTCCTTTGTGTACTCTAGCCTTGTAGATACAATACATCCAAGAACTAAAGCCACGGCTTGTTTCTTACCCAATCTATTTCTGTGTCTTCAGACCTTTGATACGAATTGGTGGCGTGGAGGGCACGAATCATCTATCTTAACAGTGTAACCATTCGTAAAATTAAGGAGAGTTGACGAGTCGTGTGACTTGCTTTATTTATTGAATGTTATAGTGAGATGCTGTAGTCCCTTTGATGACCGCCCATGATGCGACGCTTGCTTCGCAAATTAAACCGAATTGCGTGGCGCCACAGCACAATCTACTAATAGCGACTTCGCTGCGCGTGCGTTTGTTCCTATCTTGCCATGCTTGTCAAAGTGTTTGATCAGGGCTTGGCATATTTGGCCGTCCACTCCTTGGCCGTGGCAATGGCAGCCGGCTCATCCTCCTTCCAGCTCTTTGCGACGTCGGCTGCGAGAGGGTCGTCGGGGTTCGGGGCGCCAAGAAGGGCCTGGATGGAGAGTAAGATGGTTCTAATTTGGAGAGCAGGAGACCAGTTATCTGGCCAAATGTCAGTATCTTTTTTTGTATAAGTGCAGAAGAAAGAACCAGGTCTTATTTACTTTTCAACACGTCTAGACAGATACGGCCAAGTTTGTCCACGTTGGGGTGGAATATCTTTGTGAGAAAGCGAATCTTGGGCGGCGTCATGGGATAGTCTTCTGGGAGAAATAGCTCAAGTTTGAAGATGCCGCCTGCGCAATAAGCATCAGAAAATGAGAACGGGATATGAGTCGTAGACGTTTGAGTGTTCGAGCGTAGTCGCCGTTCTCGCCGGATACTACTAACCTTCGTACGGCGATTGCACGGGGCCGTGTATCTCGACGTCGAAATAGCGCAAGTTGTCCTCGTGAGGCACAGCACTGATTCCCGGAACACTGTATATAGCGAGACAGACAAGAGGCCGTCAGTGGAATGAATCACAAATCCGCGCTGGGAGTCTCGGACGCCACCGCGGAGCAGGATGGGCTTTTTTCAAGTCAAGGACATACGGTTCCGCCATCAGGCGCTCCGTCTCTTTTATTATTCGCTTTGGTAGAGCACTCATGGTCATTTGTGTCGCTCAAAACTGGCCAGAGATACAAGAGCCGAGATGTGTGTCCTTCGCTCTGAATATGGCTCGTCTCGATCCCTATCAGAGGGCGTCGAGGCAGTCGCAGAAGAGGCGAACGTCTTGGGCAGGCGAGGCGCGGGGCGCAAGGCGGGGCTCGGTATGCGATGGAGACGGCGTCGGCGCGACGGATAGGCTTTGCGTGAAGTAGATGGCTAGGAAGAGTAATGATCGTGTGATGGAGGGTTGAGCCCGGCTAGTTTTTGGGAGAAAAGGCCCTTGGTTGTTGTGTCTGGCCAGGTTGAAGTCGTGGTGGCAAGTGTCAATGAGGGCCCCTCCAACCATTCCGCGGGCGGGTCGGCCAGCCTGGGCTGGCAGGTGGTGTCTTGCTAGAGAAGAATCGGAGCATCAGCATCTTTGCTTCTTCTTCTTAAAGATAACAGCAATTTGACTTCAGATAGTATTGTGAACGTTTGTTGAGTTTTATCTATACTATATCCATGTAGCTATTCTTTTGGCGGCCGATCCGCGATTATGGCCTGCAGAATCTCCCCCGCGCCCGCCTTGAGCAGCCTCGCGGCCATATCCTTGCCGCACGCCGTCGCTTGCTCTTCCGTCCTGACCTCGCACACAGTCTCATCGTCCACCGCCGCCACCCCGTCCAGACTTACCACCGTAGCTCTGAACCGCAGCGCATGCTCTCGATCGTCACTCCCTCCATCTCGCTGATCTAGCCATTCCGTCTCCACGCCGATCGGCACGCTGCACCCGCCCTCGAGCGTCCTCATGAGCGCGCGCTCCGCCAGGCACGCCAGCGTCGCCCTCCTGTCGGCTAGCGGCCGTAGAAGCGCGGCCGTGCGCGCGTCCCCGCGGCGGATCTCGAGGCCCAGCGCGCCCTGCCCGACGGCGTGGCAGATGCCGCCGCCGTCGCGGGCGCCCAGGTACTGGGTGATGCGGTGCTGCAAATTCATGCGGTGCAGGCCGGCGGCGGACATGATCATGCACGCGTACGAGTCGTCGCCGGCGCCGTCCACCTTGGCGAGGCGCGTGTCTACGTTGCCGCGTAGGTTGGCGAAGCGTAGGGAGGGGTAGAGACGGCGCAGCTGCGCGGAGCGCCGTACGGAGGAGGTACCGACGACGGAACCGGCGGGGAGCGAGGCAAGTGTGGTGTAGGGAAGGCTGGCCTTGACGATGAGGGCGTCGCGGGCGTCGTCGCGCGCAGGTATGGCGGCGAGCTCACAATCCTCTGGCAGGGAGGTGGGCATGTCTAGCATTAATTTTCTTAGTATAGAGTGACCTGAGTAAAATTACTTGCAACTTGTTCTGGATAAGTGCACCTTTGAGGCAGTGTACGATGAGATCAATCTCGCCCTCCGTCAGCTTCGCCTCCAGGTCCGAAGTCCACAGATTTTTGCCCTCAAAGCTGTAGAGCGCAGTGATCTTGTCGCGGTCGCCGAGCGTGCGCATGGCTTCAATTTCGAACTTCACATCCGGCCAAAGCTTCTGCAGGCTATCTCGTATACCGTCAGCCTGTATCTTGGCAAGGACGGACTGGCGGGTGCCGATGCGAACGGTGCGTGACGCCGAGTCTGCCATGGTACGGGAGTCTTGATAGATCTGTATACTTGGCTGGCGCTATATGTGTGGAGAGGCAGATAACGTATATGTTCAATAGGATGTGATGTTGTCTTGCACTGATGCGTGCAGTTTTTTCATGGCCAGTAAGTCGGGGATGAGCGTTCCATCCACAACGGCCCACTCCGCTGCCCTAATAAGATATTATAGATGTCCTCGTTGCCCTTCGTCGAAATCACCGAGGTTCGCTCTGTGCTTGGGCTAATTTTATGGTGATTGAAATAAAGTATTGGTATATCCTAAACTATAAAGTACCGCTCATAGATCGTGACTCCCTCAACACCGTTGATGCACAGCTTGCACTTGTAATGGTACACCGAGAAAAGACTCCCTACTTCAGCCCCGAGCATCAATCTCAAAAATCGTCTACCCGACGAGGGAAAGCTAGCCGCCTCGTCGATTGCCACGCTTCTGACTTGTGCTGCGAGACCATGAACCCGCCGTCCGCTTGAATGGGCCGAACCCGAGTGACACCGGCGGCGAAGTCATCAATTTTGATTTGCCACCGCCATCGAGTCCTAGCCGACCCCAACCACGCGGCTTCTTTTCTACCAACACGGCATCTTCTTCGCCATCGTTCTCACCGTCGTCCTTGTTTTCGGTTGCCGTATCCGAAAGCGGGCCTGAGGCGTGTCTGATCTTGTGCATCGCGGCCTGCAGTGCCGCCCACGACACGACCTGCCCATTGGCGGCCTCCTCCACGCAGTTGCACTCGTCACCTGCAGGGCAATACAACTCGCCCGCGGCATGCCATTCGCCCAAACAGTCTTCATGGCTCGCACATCCACAGGCAAGACACGTCGGAAAGAGTGCGTCCACAGGCTCAGTGCAGTATACGCACCTCAATTTGTCCTGTTTCCGCTGACATCTATCGCATGTTCCGACGGCACCGCCTACTCTAGTGTCAGACAGCGTATACTGCACCGGCTCCAGCTGCGTTTCATGCACATGACACAGACCGATAATGTCGAGGCCATAGTCGGAGGCGAGAAGAGCTTGCAAATTGTCCTGCCGGCCTATCAAAATTGGTGAAGACTTGCCCGCCCCGACGCCGCTGCCTTGAGCTCCCTTGCTACTCCGTGGACTTTGCATAAGCGAGTTCGTCGACGAATCATCGTCCTTGAGAATGTTGAACTTCATTACTTCCAGGCGCGCCAGTGGCTGTTCCCACATTTGCAATAACTCCGCGTAAGCATATCTGTAGCTTGTGTGCAAGCCCGCTGACGTTGACTCAAGCAGTGGTGTTGATAGCCAGCCGTCGTCGTCGAATATGCTCTGATCCTCCAGAACAACTGCCACGCTGACAGGAACCAGTGCCGTCATATCGTCTTGTCCAACATCGTCATCGGATATCGATGCCCTCCCACCTTCGGAACTGACTATTGCGGTCGTCCCACCGCCGCTGCTGCCCCCTGTCCGTGGTGCTATGGTGTTCAAAATCATCTCTGCTGGACTGAGCTTCTTCTTGCCCTGTGATGGTGGCGAACTGGAGGTCGTCGTGCCTGTGAACGATCTGGGTAAGTTCGCAGTCAACGCTGAGGCGAGACCCGAGCCGCTCTTTTGTTGTATAGGTCTGGAATTTGGCGACTTGGACAACGCTGTGCTTGCCTCACGCTCTGCCACAGCAACCTTGTTCTTCAGCGGCGGCGTTTCGCCGCAAGAGAATGAGTTCGGTACGGTTTCTGCATTCCAAATACCATCGTCAGAAGCTTGCGACCTCGCGTAATTGATTGGCGTGTTGAGTACGCCCGGCGTCGTCACTGCGGAATTCGTGAAGCTCCTGCTATACGTGCTCCAAAGGGTAGCATCGGCAGGAAAATAGTCCAATGAATAAGATGGTGTCTTTAGAGGCAGAGGCGTCCCCTGCTTGGGTAAGTTTGCTTCGGCGTACGCGACACCATTATTTCTTGTGGTTTCACTAAAAATGCATGCAAGCATAGCCAACATCTGAATATCAGCCATACCTTCAAAATAATCGAATAGGTCTGCAACAAGGTCTTTGGCTAGTGGATGATGGCCCCATCGAACTCTACCAAGCAGTGCGTCATCTGGTAACCACGAATCCGACGACGCTTGGTGCCAGGCATTGCCGACTCGTGATACGACGTCTCGCGCAATGACTATGATCGAGTCGCGTTTCCTGTTCCTTCCCAGCACCTCTAAAGGTATGCCTTTATGCAGAAGAAGCGCTAGGTACGTCCAGATCGTGGATAGCTCATCGGCACCGTACTTTTGCGCAACCCGTGCGTTGTGGTTGCAAACGTCGGCTCCGTCGCCGAGAATGGCATAATCTTGGGCAAGCTCTCTCTTTGATGGCAAATCGGAGCTGATGTCATGAATGGACACCACGTTTCGTGCTTTCACAATGCGACGTCGGCTGGTGCCGGTGCCCGTCCCAGTACCGACCGCGGTGCCGGTACCGGTTCCAGTCCCAGCACCACTCGAACGCACGGAACGATCCTCGCTCCACGCTTTTCTCGGTCGGCGGCCGGGTCGATACCACATATTCATGTTATGTATCGAGGTTGACTCGGAGTCACTGGAAGAGGAGTCTGAAGATGACTGATCAGAGTCGGAGTCCATCGACTGATCATCCGTTGCTGAAGCTTCGTCTAGTTGCTCTCTTTGGCGGGGACTCTGGGCGTACGCCAGACGTCCAAAGCCAGCAAAGAAGGGTTCGTTCTTGGGTCGGTCCTTGTACGCGTCGCCCGTTGAAGAGAATAACGCCCGGAACTTTTCTTCTTTCGTCGGAAAGAAACAGGCTAGTCGTCCGTCGTTGGAGAAACGAGCACCGCAAGTTCGGGGAGGTGGAGGCATGACGGCTCGGCCATGTGGCGCAATGGTTGTGTCTACCTCGCCTGGGTTGACCAGTTCCTGTGACATGGACGTCGCTCCAAGCGTAGCGGGGTCTTCGTCTTCGCTCGAGCTCTCGTCTGCTAGGTCGTCCAAGTCATCATCAAGATCTCTGACATTCTTGAAAAAGGTGGTGCTGGACTCAAGATCAACTTCTCCGAGGAGGTAAGTAAAGGCAACTTCCAGGCAATTTTGCTTCCGCAGCAAAAACTGATTAGCCAACTTGTGAATCTCACGTTGTAATCTTTTATGAGTTTCTTCTGGCATGAAAGTAGACTTTTCAATGAAAAACTTGGGTGCTTTATGCTTTGGATAGCCTGTGGGAACATCGATTTTGACCTGAATGAATATTGGGTCCGCGTCAGCGCCCCATGGGCCTGTAAGTGATGCGTTGAAAGTCAAACTATCCATGTCGATACTGTCCCATTTCACTTTTGGTATCTGCGTGCTAACGCGGAGCAGTTCCTCTTGAATCGTGTCAGGTTCACCCCACTGGTCATCTGGGAAGCCATGAGAGAGAATGCCGTCCTTGGTCGGGATACGTCGAAAGTTGCTCGTTGAAGCCTTGCGCTTGTTCATTGTGATACCCTTCATCCAGCCAATCGCAGACTGACTATCTCTGGTTTTCTTGTTTGAGATTATCCTAGCTTTCATAGATGGTCCGCGCCAGGCTGACCGTGAGTAGCGATTGCGACACAAACTGGCTCCGGATCCAGCATTGGTATTGTTTTTTTGCTGGCTATCTCCTAAAATCCTCTGGTCACTCATTGTCCCAGCCCTCCTTTCTTTGTTGTTCGTATCATCCACGGCGCGGAAAGTTCTGTAATTTGCCCCTTTACGAGTGATCTTGAGGCCCTTCCTAGCGGGACCGCCAATCATATGGCCCACAGCGCCGAAGGTCGAGTTGTCTATGCAATGCAGCCGTAACTCATTGTCAGTTCCCCACGATACAAGTTGGAATTCGCGCTCGTCCATGCCCTCTTCCGAGACACCCCCGCGACTTCTCCAGAGAAACTCTTTTGCTTTGTGGTCGCCGTGGCCGGGGAATATGGCCACAGGGTCGGGGGACGTGTCTATGGGAGAGTCTTCAGACCAGAGCCGATCATAAAGAAATAAATCGCCTGGCTCATTCTGAGGCATAGCTAATAGACCCCAGCCGAAAGGTGTATGCCGTGCCCTCCAGACGGGATAGTTTGTTCTTATTATGTGCTCAGGGTCATCGCCTGACGTCTCGTAGTCCCAGAACTTGATGCTCTTATCTAGCGAGCAGGTCACAATACCCGTGGACCGAGTGCGATTCCAGTCAATACCATAAATCTTGGAAGTGTGCGCCGCGATGGACCGGATCGGCTTGGAGGCTTTCCTTTCGTCCCAGATCCGAAGCCATCGGTCGTGCGCCGATGCGACGACATGAGAGTCCTGCCTGTTGTACTTGACTTGTGTGGCGCCCGCGAACCAATCATGAAAAGTAAGAACGGGCTGGCGCGGACGACGTAAATCCCAGGTATGAACCGAGCCATCGACTGAGCACGTCGCCAACAGATCCGGATGGTGTGCGGAGAAGTTGACATCGGTAATGGCGCGGCTATGTCCTTGAAGAGAGTGTTCGATCGGTCCGGAACTTGAGTCTTCTCTCATGTTCAGATTCCATACCAATGCCCTGTGGTTCGCCGTGGACACAACCCAATAGTCACGGGCGGCAAAAGGTGACCATTGGACGTCCACAACGAGCCATGGCATTCCAGGACTTCGCATCCGACGGGGTGGGTTGTATGGAGAGTCGAGATCTATGATTGCAAGGCCATCGGGACTGTGAAGGTCAGTCGCAAGCACCATAAAAATAGCATGTTAGGGGATCACTGACGATGCCAGAGCAACATCCCGACCAGAGGGCGAGATCGTGGCTGAGCCGACAAGGCCATCGACGTGAATTGTTCCATCTGCCTCGAAGCTGTCACTGTCGAACGCCGACTTGATTATTCTGCCCTTCTTCGGTTCGTCCACCGTCTTGTCGCTAGAAGGCATGTTGAAGCGCATGCGCAATGGTCATTACGCCGGCTGCTCTGTTCCGGCGCTACCTCGTGCGGAGCACCTATTCCATGATAGCTGTCTCGCGAATCTGCAGAAGGTGTATATGTCGTAGCTCAATATGATTGGTCGCAGAATCACATGGTTGGTGTGTGAACATGTGAAGCAAGAGTGGAAGCAAAGCCGCTGGAGGAATAAGTGACAATTGGCGCGACGCTGGAGGAGTGGCGCCGTCGATGGAAATAAGTGGCGCGGAGGGGTGGCGTCGCGACAAAGGTAGATAGGCATACCCGCAACGGACTTGAACGATGTAATGCAGTCGAATATCTGATTAATTGACAAGGATAATTGAATGTGATGCGTTGAGATTGCAGACTGATTTGAACTTCATTGAACAAAGAAGACGACAAAATGCCAAAGCTACCTCGTACGTAGAAGTCGTGCAGCGGCCCTCAATCACAAAGATAACGATTGCTGAAGCGGCCAAGACGAGCCGGTACTGTGCATATAAGAGAGCCATAATTCTCGACAAGCATCGATGCCGCGTGTCCGCAGTCGAAATGTCCGAGAGCAGCAGATAGACAGCGGACGAATCGATGAGTGTTATTTCGAGAGTCAATCTGAAGGGGTCATCCGATGGTGTATATCACTTTGAATTCTTAAAGCTAATGGCCTTGATCCCGCAAAATCACATTCGAATCATAACTATACATGTTGATTAACAACGGTTCCATGCCTGTATGCAGTAATCAATCGGTTGTGGACTTGTGGACTTCTCTATCCTGGCCTGTGACTCTGCCATGCGCCATCGATTGGTGTCCTAAATCCTGCGACCTATCCGATTCACAACAGAAACGAAGATCAAAGCCTGTATCATTTTACGTGGACTTATTACCCCTGGCTGGTGTGACTGTCCAAGTCCCCCACTGCAGCTGAGCTACGCCCTCATCCGGCGATGTAGCTGTCCTGGCTTGTAGTGTCGGCAACAGTGTCGGACCAGCGCAAGCTCCAGCGTCAGCTCTGATTAATTAAGCCCAAGAAGCCAACTTGCGAAGCTATGTAAGATTCCTCTCCATCAATGCTTCGACAAGGTCGAATCAGAATTCGACCGGGGAGAGGGAGCGCTACGACGGTCCGGGCCGCAATGCGAATCAGCTGAAACCGTGAGGCTGAAGGCATGCAGGATGGCGCGTGAGAGGCATCTCAAGCTGACACACAGGACCCTAACTAGTCAGGCATGTTCGTATTATATAGAGAGCCGAGGCCGCTCATCTTGACTTTAGCCCTCTCCTATGCTACTTCCAGTTCGGCCCAATCCTACTCCAATCGCAGGACAAACCGAATTGCTCTCGAAACGCCTTCACAATGAGACTCTCGCTCCTTACAACCGCTGTCGTGGTCAACGCCATCGGCGCCCTCGCTCTCGAGTCCCTCTCAAAAGCCATTAAAGACTTTCCGCAGTGTTCACTGTCGGCCTTCAAGAAGGCCCTCGAAAAGGAAGGCTGCGACGTCAAGAGCGTCGGTGGCGATACCCTCGCGTGCCTATGCAAACACCAGCCCAGCATTTCCGTCTCCATATCGGCGGCCAAGCTCGACGTCAACTGTCAAGCCAGTAAGTCTCAGATCGCGCGTGATGCCATCTCTTTCGGAGGAGTGGTCTTTACTGACGCAAGACCCTTGGAAAGACTGGTCATCAGCTGTCATCTCGGTATGTGCCAACTGGGAACTATTCAGTACCACCGCGACGGATCTACCCGAGGCTACTAAGGCGCTCGCGTCGGAGCTCGACGCTGCGGGAGGTGATGCTACTGCCGTGGCGACCAGCACGGGAGCGAGCAGCGGTACGGCCGGAGCGGCTTCGACATCGTCTTCAAAAGGTCCGGCTGCGGCCGCGGCCACCCCTGTGTTGGGTCTTTTAGGTGCGGCTGCTCTGGCTGGAGTTTTTGTTTGAAAGGACATCGCCATCGGGCGGCTGCGCTGTTGGTTTTCAGTTGTTTACGAAGCGAAAATTGATATTCGAGTATTGTAATATACGAGCGATGATACTTCTCTGTTCTTTGCCTATCTTCCTTGATCGTCTCTTATTTTTACGTCTTCGGAGGGGCTTCTTACGAGTAGTTGCATGAGCCCCCTCGACTTGGGATGCGCTTTCACTACGCTATTATTCTCTACACTATTCGTTATGCAACTTGGAAATACTTGACAAATTAGCGGTTGAAATTGTTCTTATCCCGTTAGTAGGACTATGATCCATGTTCGATAGATGCACCGGCACCATTGTGCTTTCACTCGTTTCACATCAATATATATGTAGTTGTCCAGAGAAAGCTGGATGAGCGCCATTGGTTGGCCTTAACAATGAAAAAACGCCATTGGCCTTCAGTCCTCGGCTTCCTGTACCTGCCTTCGCAATAGATCTACCACTAATCCCCAGTCTAGCCGCTTCCTCAGCTTCTCATACTTGAGGTTCAAGAGATTCGGGTCATGCAAAGGCCGCCACTCAAGTCCTCCACCTCCCTCACCGCTATCATGGTGAAAGATGCGGACGGCGTTGGAAAAAGAGTGGCGGGTCGCTCGACGTCGTTTATGGCGAGCGTGTCTCGTGCAAAGTTGATGTATCTGCGTTTTGGTCCCTCACCATTGGTAGTGAGAGACTCTTTTAAGTGAGAAACCGTGACCTTCTCCCATTGTTCCACAAAGCGCTGGTAAACAGCTAATTTGCACTTACTACGGCAGGAAGTGCCCGCATAAGCGTGATTGGAGTGCTGCAATCGTCGCCAATAGCATCATTGTGCAGCAGCAGCCCGTGCGGCATGCACACCTGAGTGATGCGTTACTGAAGGCTGAGTAGAAGCAGAGCAAGCAATTCAAACGTCGAGAAGGTGCCACTGTCGCGAGTACAACAGATATCGCGACCGATGGAGGCATGGTGCTGGCAAATAAGTTCATGTAGGTTGAGGGGAGCTGGCAGGAGCAAGACAAACTAAATATAGACCGTTGCTTCTCGCACAGGTAGTCAATGCTGGCTTGAATCTCGATTGATCGCCTCGTCGCGGCGATCTCTCCTATTACTTTGTGAGGCAGGGATGCGGACGGGTCGCTGATCTTGGTCTGGGCGATGATGGCCAGTGTCGTTGACCTCACAACAAACGAACGGGGCGATTACGGTGCTGTGTGCTGCACTTCTCGTGTCAACCTTGGTATATAACCAGTGAATTGATCTGCAATTCCAAATATATGTGTTAGCATATCATCTGTATCTATCGTGCCAGGGCACGTATCTCGAGATAGGCCAAGAATATGTTTTCGGCATGCACGGCCGAGGGTGTCACAACAGGCACGGCAGGGGGATAGATAAATGTGGCTATTATTATTACTTATTGGTCACTAGTGAGAGGTTCTTCCTGATGTATCTGAGCCTAGCAAAAATAAAGTCTTGCGTCATGACGCAGATTTTGTCAGGGCATGGAGAGGCGGCCGTTGAAGACGACCTGACGACGCATGTAGAGCGACTTTTCTTTTCCTGTAAAGCCTAGCAAGGACTACGAGTGATCGGTAAACATCCATACACGTCATCATTACCTATACTCAGCGTGCGGCCCCCGACTCGTCAAATCTCGAGTCTAGGCTCAAGTTCGGCTGTTACCAATATATCGCCTTGAGCCGTTGATCATCTCATTTGGCGATTCCCAGAGAAGTGAAAAGGTGAGGATACGCTCGACTACTATCCAACGCATCGAGTCACGAGCGCACTTTCGGGACTCCGCACTTTGAGTCTGCTGTGCCGCCTCCGTATTACTACTGGAGCTTCCTGGAAGAGGGCTGTTTTGTGCGGCAGCATTACTCTCTGCAATGCGGACGCTCCAGGGTGCAATTTGCTGCCAACCTGGCGATGGCCGTTGATACTTGCCGTCCATAAAGGTAACTTTGGAGACGAGGAGTGGGCGGCCTCTGTCGAGATGGCGACAATCGGGCCGGCCGCAACGGCCCTCGCGTAGCACCTGGCGCGTCGCTGGATCATGGAGGCTGAGCGGCGCCATCTCTACGACGTTATCCTGGACCCAGTAGCGGAATTCCTGCGCTGTTCCCTGGAAGCGAAGTTCGGGAGGCTTCTCTTTATCCTTCTCCTGCTTCGTGCCGTCTTTCTTCTGCTTCGTCTCGCCTTCTTTTTGCTCCGTGTCATCTTTCTTCAGCTCTGATTTAGCTTTCGCGGTGTTTGAGCCAGCTTGCTCTGATTCGGTGTCAATGAGCCACGCTCTGTCCACTGCACCAACTTTAACGATCCACAAGTCCCGCAAGTTTGGGAACCAGAGCTTGTTGAAATCGACGCCGGCAGATCGAGGGCCAGAGCCGGGAGTGGAAGTTGACGATGGTGATCCCGGCGGCTCAAGGGAAGAGGTCAACGAAGGGTTTGATGATTGCGTAGGATTTGCCGAAATCATGGCCGCACCAGCCGCTGCCTGGTATGCGGCAAGATAGGCAGAGTAAAAATAGGGGAGCTCAACGCGCAGGTCGTCGGGGTAGCAATCCCAGAACGCAAGACGCTCCACCCTAGTGGCGAGTGCCCCGAGCTCCGTGTCGGTATTGGGGGCAGCATATGTGATGGTGCCATCGCAAACAAAGATGTCGCGTCCGAAGTGGACATGAGATGATCCAACGGCTTCATAGCCTGGACGAGTCTCGGCTCGGGCCTCATGGTTGATCTGGGTGACCACAGGTAGGGCGTAAGCTGGCCGGCCATCCTCATCACGTTTACCGCAAAGGAGGTCGTCGAGGATGATGATGCGCGGCTCGGCTGCGCTACGCCAGACGTGGAGGCGTAGCTCTGTGGGTAACCGTGCGAAGCTATGGGCTATGGAGGGAGGAGTTGTGGTCGACGTTTGGTAGACGGAAGACGGGTCAAGAAGCGCGGAAGTGGCGGGATTTGCCGGCACAGATGAACTAGACCGGGTTGCGCATTGATCCGAGTCTGCTGTCGTGGCTGGCTCAGAGTCGTTTTGCAGTGTCGACTCGTTGTCCTCGGATGCCATCGTTGCTGGCAACTGTACTTGGCCACGCTTTTTGATGAAACCAGCTACGTCAAGGGACCGAACTGGGCAGGCCTGCTTCTTTATGAAGGAGTTCTCTATCAAGCGGTCTGATCTTCGCTAGCCCCGTGCCATCTCATGTCCGGAGGCTGCGGTGACACCGGTTGTACGACTTTTTCTTTGTCAATCAAATAGCCTAATGGGTGGCTTTTGTCCGGCTTGAGGCTTGACTCGTAAATCTGGTTGCCTTTGCCTTTGAAAACAATCTTAATGTGGCGATTCAAAGGCTAAGTGAAAGAACTATAGCTTGCTAATCGGTTGGTTCGTAATTAGTTAGTGTGATGTGATGGAAGAGGATGCGGTCAAGGGGGCATGTAGTCATGTACATACACACATGCTGCAAGTGGATGCCAGCTGGGTTGGGGAGGGGAGGCGATTAGCATGCATTGCATTGATGACCGTCAGGAGGAGATATTTTTCTGCCGAGACAAGCATCGGATTTCTGGTTGAGCGCAGAGATGATTGAGACAGAGGCCTCACCCCCATATGCCACGACCCTGTCGTGTGTTGGGGCAAAATGTTTTCATACTGTAGTCCACGATAGCAGCCTGCTACCTGGCTGGCGTGGCGACACTGTAACAGTGTGAATCAGCGTGCGGAATGCTTGCTGTTTTGGCAGCCGTGTTTCAGAAGGCAACATCGATGAGCAGGCGATAATGCCCGGAAGTAGGTTTGCACACGAGTGCTTTACAAATGCGATTACAAGTCATCTGGGTCTCTGATTGACTGGTCTCGGCGATGTGGTCAACCACTGAGCAGAGGAGCATCGAGACGAAGGCTCCGGCAGCGGCAGGGACTGACTGACATGAACCGACGGTCTGAAGGGGGGGGGTGAGGTGTGGGACGTCCTACCAATCAGCAATCGGGCTTGGATGGTTCAGGCAGCTGGCAGGGTGTGGTATTGGCTGGCGCTGTACAGTAATGTAGGCACTGTACAGCATGTACAGTACCTGCCGTTCGGCAATGCATGCGGTCATTCCGTTTTGCAGTTCACCGCCAATTTTAACCTTTTTTAGTCTCTTCGTTTTTTCAGGGAAAAATTCATCTCTTTTTTTTGCTCTATGTTTCACAGATGTCGAGGTCAAGAAAAGATGCTTTCGGGAATTTTGTTGCGTCTGGCTACATCTTCAACTCCGCGCGGTACACGGACACGTGTATAGCCGTAATATCCCTTACGGTCGGATCTTCTCTCTCCACTGTTTCTCGATAAGAATTACGGTCTTCTTACATGGCAGCTTTGATCCCCCCGAGCGATCTATCTGAGCGGAAACGACCCTGTGGAGAAATGGATACTCTTCCTTTCCTGATGTTTATTACGTGCGAGACAAAGCAGCTCAGACGACAAAAAAAAATTATGACTGGTAATTCGCCGGCATCCTTGTACATTACCACACTGACACACCTATCCATCCATGCACGTCGGCCGGAAACAAAAGACGGCACAGTGACTGCCCACCATCCAGCGTCCACAGCAGACACAGTGAGTGATTCAGCCTGTTTCCGGTCCGCTGTGGTAGTTAGATTTCTCAGTCAAAATTCGCTTTGCTCTATCCGTCACTGCCACCACTTTGTTGTCGCAACTAGTCTTTGACACGAGCGTCTGCCAGTTGCTCATGTGCGCGTCTTTGAGGCTCCTACATTGAACTGGCTGAAAGCTCGGGCAGTACATCAGACGACACATGAGGGGCGAGACTTTTGCGCATGGTAACGTTGAATCATGGCAAGATACTGTCCAACTCTGACCGGCGCCCTTCTCTCCTTGACTGCCTTTTCTAAATCTCTCACGGGAGCAAAGAGAATTTTCTAAGAGCATGCCGTGGCACGCGCACATATATGCATAGCATTATGGGGGCCGAAAAATTCGGGACTCGTATTTTCGCAACAGGCAATACCTGCAAGTCGTTTTCTGTGAGGCCTCCTGCAGACGCATTCCAGTAGCATGCATGACATCTCAGACAAACTGCAAGGAAAAGATCTCGACCAAGCGCCTCAGCCCTCGAGTAACTAGAGTGCCTTTGTCATGTCTCGCCCTCGCTCTTCAGCCCTCGGCCAAGGCTATAGCCTATTTATTTGCGTTCGACCTCGATCTCCTGGTTGCGACTTTTGCAGTCTAGGCCAGCGCCTACATATGGGCCAAAAACATCCATCTCAAACCATGTATTTGATTTCGTCGCCCCCCCCCCCTCCGGCCCCCACAAATCATACTGTGGACAGTGAACTGGTAGAAAAAGAGAGATTTCCTTTCTTTTTTTCCTCTTCTTTCTTTGCTTTTTTTCCCTGCATACTTAGCCACGGAATGATGTATCACAAATTAAAATGTGTCCCCATACAACATCACACCATGCCATAATTATGCAAAGTTCTGCAGAACAAACTATATCGATTGCCACAAGTTTCACATGCATGCGTTTCTGTCAAGACACTGGTGGACTCAAATTCTCAGTCAGGAGCCTCGACATAATCATTAAAAACCTAAACATACCCCCTCGAGACAGACTGTTTGTTCACGCTGACCTGCGGTCGAGACTGAGATTGTGTCGGACGGACAGCAGTTCTAGGCATCAGATACTCACTGCCACTACCTAGGTATTTCTGCAGATATTAGAATATAACGATGACGCCTGCATCTATAGCAAGTACGAAGATGTGACGCCGAGCAGAGAACCAAAGAGCACAAAACGCGAAATGGTGCAAAAGGAGTCAGACAATGCTGGCTCTGTGTAAAGGCGCAAACACATACGCCTCAATAGGGTGCACAATAAAAGGGTCAAGAACGGCCGCCTTGGCCTCTCCTTGTTGGTGACGGCGATCCGGAGCGAACGCGCCGCCAGCTACCACCTAAACTCTGCGACAGGGCTCCGATCCAACCCTCTGCGCGTGAGGAGTTGGGAGGTCCCGGTGATCGACTGAGACCTTGCTCCGCTTCCGATTCCAAGCTCGAAGATGCCACGACATCCTCATCACTATCTTCTCGATATGGCACATATCGCGGCACAGATCGAGACGAGTGTGCGAGAGATCGGACCACGTCACCTTTGCAGATCGGGCATGTTCGGCGTCTCGTTGTCAACCATGGAGTGCTATATGGTTTTTTAGTTAGAAAAGTTGTCAAGTATCAGGGTCACCTAGCATTGCAAACGTACATGCAGTCCGCGTGAAACTCGTGCCCACAAGGAAGGCTCATGACTCGACTGACGCCATCTATGTATTCTTCCAGACAAACAACACATTCGACCTGGCGACCCATGTGTTTTCTCCACTCGGCAGAAAATCCGCTTGAGCCCTTTTCATGCTCATTCCGAGCTCCAGTCTGAGGTGCGCTGGGCCCGGCCGGGATCGACGCGCTCGGGACTGACAGTGCTTCGTTCTCCGGAATACCAGTAGTCGTCCGCGAGCGGGGTCTGGGTCTCGATGGGCTATGCTGAAGTAAAGGCGTAGTAGGTGACGAGTTTGAGGGCGACGAAGTCTGGGAAGATATACTTGGAGTTGCCGCAACGGTGTGATACGTCCGCACCGGCAAGCGTTCAACAACTGATTTCGGAGCTCGCCAGCGGCGACGCCGTATACGAGCGCGCACAACCAACATTGCGTAGACAACACTTAAGGTGACTAGCGGACTCACAACAAGAACGAGCAACGTGTCGAAGAAAGGACTGGAGCCGCTATTGGGTGTTATCGTGACCCATAGACCATGGTGAGGCTCTGGTTCAGGCCATGACTTCTTTGGTGGGTCACTTTTATCGTCGTCCTCGTTCGAGCGAGGTCCATCCTCGTCAGTCCGATCCTCCTCCCCAAATATCTTTTTCAACAAACCATGACCCTTTCCGCTTTTATTTGGCACGTCAGAAGCAGAATTTGCAGAATTTGACATGGCAAAATTCGTGGTATGCTTGCTCTCCGTCTTGCCAGTGTCGTCGTTGTTAACCGCTTTATCGTCCATATGCCCTTTGTCAACTAGGTCAGGGTCACGCCAATCCTGGACGCCAATTCGAAACTCGTCAGTGGCGACCTTGATCGGTCTGTACAGTTCTTTTTTGGTCTCTTTGATACTATCCGAGATCTTTCGGTCATTATCAGCATCCCACTCGTCTACCATGATCCAGTCCGTCTTCCCATTGTTTGTCTGGCCATCCGCAACTGCAGAGCGGAGGTCTGGGTTGGGACTCAGTAGGCGAGATAGCCAGCCACGGCTAGATTGTGATGCATTCTGCCTTGTTACTCGGCTATTTTCCTTGCTCATAGTTGTGGTAGACTTTGTTTTAGCTGGAGAAGATACCTTACTCTCGCTTTCGACTTTCTTGGTTGTGCTTTTAATTCCCTTTTGCACCTTGAGAACGGGGTTGCCACTTTCATCGATACTGTCCTCGATGAAGCTCCCTGGCTGTGTGAGAGATGACAACAGTTGCGCGGTGGTTCGAGCGGTGAACACAGAGGGTATGGTGACATTTTCTGCGTCTTCCCCTCTGGCGAACATGTTAACCAATGGACCGCCACGCTGGTTGTCACCAACGATGACGGCGATTGCACCCCTCCGTTGGGCCCACATCACTTTCTCGAGAAAGCCACAGCCGCCGCGCATCAACAGTACGACCTTGCCTTGGATTTCTGCCGACTCTTGCATGGATTGAATATCTGCGTGCGACGACACCGAGGAGTCGCGATAATTAAGTGAGCTGCGAACAGTCTCATGTAGATAGTTATCGGTGCCGTCGTTGACGGAGCGTCGAGTACCATGTTCTCTTGCGTTGTTGGAGTCGGCCCCTTTCCTGCCGTACTTCTTCCTTCTGTTGGACTCGGCTTCAGTGCTCATATGCTGCGGCACGGCCGCTTTGATGGATGATTTCAAAATAGCCTGCGGGCTCGCGCCACCCTCCCAGCCAGGTATGTCGCTACAGCCAAGTTCTCCGTGAGCATCCGTGCTATCCTCTGCGAATCCATTGCCGACCCAAAGCTGTCCACTGAGCCCATTCAAGGATAAATGGGGTCCGAAAGCAGCAGGTCGCGCAGCAAAGGAGGTGCTATTGTCATCGGTCAAGCTAATTGCAGCATTAGGCTGAAAGAGGGAAAAGGGAGGATTGTAGTAGACGAATCCCAAGATGGATCTTCCAGAACTTGCAGTTTGTCGTTGAGTAGCACGCGAGGGGCGATTAGAGGTGGTAAAGAGAGCTCTGAAGAGAATGAAGAGGGTGGTGGTTAGGAAGATGAACAGAATCACGATCCTCGTCGTCCTCATACTTATTGCGCGAGCGGGCCGCTTTCAATAGTGAGCTCGTCGACTAGATGATTAATGGTGATCTCGAGCCAACGAGGTGACTTGGATGTCACCTCTGGCCAGCGAAGGCAACAGCCCAGCTCAATGAGATATATCACATCGGCCTGTGCCGACCGCTGCTGGTGACGCACGCGTGGTAAACGGACGGACAGGCAGCTGCTTCTCTTGAGCGGGTTTGAGAGCGCAGAGCCCGGTTAAAAGACGCAAACAAGTGAGCCGCTTGCTCACGACGGTAAATGGCCAAGGTGAAGAAAGGAAAGAGAAGCGAAGGGTTTAGGGAGAGGCGAAGTACGCAATAGCGGAGAAAACAGCAGCGACGCTATCATGGGACCAGTCTACCCACAGAGTTGCGTGGTTTACCTAATGACCCTACAGTAGACGAGCACAAGGCGAGTCACTGGATCCATTAGGGGCGGGGAGGGGCCTCGAGGTCAAACGACAGCAGCTGTTGGGCAGGTGCATTGCCTTAGTAACTAGTGAGGTACTAGAGGTACTAATGTATGCAGTGCATTAATACGTATGAACAGGTACTACTAGGTTCCTAGTAAGTATGTATCCGTACAGTAGCACGTGTAACCAGCATTTTGAAAATACAGTACATACTGCACATCAACCCTCATGGCCATGACTAACTTTACTACATGCGTGTAGGAAAATATGGTAGGGTTCATCTGGACGCGGCTCACTGAATTTCTCTATGTCCAGAATGAACGGCGTGCTAAAGGTTGAAAACGAAAGGCACACAGGAAGATGCCTGAAACCTCTTTGCCCCTCTCCTAGGCTGGTCGCACTATTGAATGGTTCGTAACCACTGACATCAGCCTCATGTCGCGCCGCCGCCAGCCGCGTCGTACGTGATGCGCTCATATCACTGTACTTTACCCACCAACATATATAACTTATAGGCCACTGATTGGTAAATCAGTGGTCTGCAACAAGCCTACATGTGCCGTTGTGTGAAGTATGCAGTATGATTGCCAGTTCAAACTTTGGCATAAAATCTCTCCATAGCCTCGCCATTGTAGATACCGCGACGAGATCGAACAGTCGGGCCCAAAATGATACAACAACTAATCTACTGCTGGCTAAACAACAACTCGGAATGTCCTTGACTCTAACACTCGTTCTAAAGGCTTCAAAGAAGATGGGTATTCTGAAAAAGAGAATTGCGCTACGTTATACATGACTCTTCTAGGATCCTAGCCGTTCTCATAAAATCGTCGTGAATGATCGGCTCCTGAGCAACGAAAGCGGGCTATCAACCATGCAGGGATCCATACATTCCTCGCATTATTCTATATATCTGTACGCGGGTCATACGTTTCCGAGAATCGCCTGTCAATCCCTGACAAGGCGCCAACAGCACCACGTCCGCGAATCGTGGGTAGTGGCGTCGGTCCAATCAAGTCGTCTTCTGCAGCATGCAATGAGCCCCTTCCACGCCTTTTGCTTGGTGAAGGCGATTGATGGTCTCGAGGCGAACGTCTTCGGTAATATCTGCGACTTGTGTCCCTGCTCCTCCGGTTTCCGGAGTCATTCCTACATCTAGGAGATTTGGATCTATCGGCTCGGGAGCCATCGTGCTTGTGTGATCGATTTTCTCTTTCGGTCGAAGGGCCGCGGCACGGCCGTCGTGGGCCACCGTCCTGCTGCCGACCGTGCGTCTTGTCTCCCATTTCTCGACTCTTGTCCTTTGAAAGACGTTTGGGCTTTTGCTCGGCGCGATTATCTATCGTTCTACTTTTCGGCGAAGAACTCATTGCATTGGCAGGCCAAGACTCTAATTCTTCGGTGTCCCGGTCATCATTTCTCTGACCCTGATTCGCGCGTCCCAGTATTGCTTGTATGTTCCCCAGGTGTCGCGCACGTATATCTCTTGTTGTAGGGTTGGTCTTCTTTCGCCTTGACTCCTCTGCTTGCTCTAGTTGCTTGAGTCGTGCTTGTGATTCAGCCGCTTCCTTGGCAAGTAGCGCCTTGTTGTGGGTGTCTGTGCCCTTGATAATGTTGCGTAGAAATCTTTTGTTGGGTTTTGGAATATTATTTGGCCTACTCAAGGTCAGAAAATAGTCCGTCCTAAATCCACAGCTGGGCGCACAACTTTTTGGATTTCGTCGTGAGGAAGGCGTCAACACCTAGCGCTGAATACCTGATGGAGCGCTGGCTGGCCTCTTGGCTGAGAAGCTCGGCAACATAATCGTCTGTAAGTAGATCGTCTGACATGTCGTTGAGTTGTCGAGACGCAAGATTTGCGATGCACGGGTAGATAATGTATTGTAGGCAAGTCTAAGATAGCGAGGGCAAGGTAGGCGGCATGGTAATTCCTTACTAGTAGTAACTGCGATGTGCATCTGTACTGTATGTAGCTGTACCACGCACTGTAAAGGCGCAACGTGATGACACTGGTGAGTGACATAGAAGCCAGCGGCAACTAGTGCAGCTAGCCTGATTTAGCCTATAGTAAACAGGCAAAACAATCATCAAACGGCGCGGCACAACTTGGCCTTCGCTTCCAAACAACTACAACTTTGACACGCACGAGAAGAGAAATCGAACAGCGCTACAGGACGTGGCAGAAACAGAACTTCAAATATCTCGTTGTTTCTTCGGCTTCACATTATGGCCATGTCACCGGGCAAAGCTTCACCCAGGGCAACACAGGTACTGGAGGCCATAACGCGTCACCAAGCGCAAAATGAGATATCCATCATCAAGCTCAGTGAGCCCATCACGAGTTACACACCGGACGATTCAAGACAAAGAATATCTGACGCATCGAATTCATTCTTGGAAGGTCCAACACCGGCCAGTCTAGAAGCCGACTTGACGCACTACAGCGAATTGTTTTCTAAACTTCGATTTTCCTACGTCGAGCAGGTCACCAAAGAGAAGTTTATCCGTGCAATCGTGGGTGACCCTCCCCTGATTGTCACGATGCAGGAAAATGTCGATCTCGAGAAGGAAAACTTCGAGGCGAAGGCGGGACTTAAAAACATCAAGCAAGATGTCGCCGATATGGTACGCAACTTGGAGCGCAAAGGCCGAGAGCTGAGTCAAAACTATGAGCGTATACAGCTAGAAACGGCCCAACTCGCAGATCTACCGGAAAAAATCCGTGCGCTTGAGGCGCGCATCGCAGAGCTGCAGAGGGTCGGGAATGCAGCCAGCTCGAACCCAAGCATGAACATGCCACTAGCGAAGACTTTGCAGATGGTGTCGCGGCGGAGGGTGGAGCGACAAGAGATTGCCCGAGAGCTAGAGGCTCTGCAGGTCAAGCTGCCTCACAAGAGAAAGGAGGCTGAACGTCTAGAGACGGAGTTGGGGCCGCTGGAAGCAAAGCGACAGAGCAACAGGACGGCTGCACGAGAAGCGAAGAGGAGGAGGGATGCAGCGCTGGGAGGCGTCGGTGACGATTTGGAGCAACGTGCGAGGTGGTGGAGGGCCAGCGAGGCTATTCTCACGCAGCTCGCGGCAGCGAAAAGCTAGATACGATGTGGAAACCCCAGCAATATGGTCCATCACATCGTCTACGACTTGTTCAGTCGAGCCTTTGTGCCACAATTTCTCTATATCGCGAGATCGATGCTGGGCAACAGCATGACGACAGCTGTGCCGAGCTATACGAAGCCGACAAACGCAGCACGGCCTACAAGACAGTTGTCGACTCGGAGCTATTGGATGCTTTGAGCAGAATCAATTCGGCATAGGCAACACTTGACACATAGATTCGGGCACTTTGGAGTTTACGGTCCAGAGCAGTCGCTACTTTCATGCGACTTTTTTCCCTCGGCCTCCTACTCGAGTGTACGGTTTGCCATCCAGATCTGGGCTCATCCATTTCCAGAGTGCCAATGCCCAACAAGAAGGTCCGGGGCAGGAGTCAAAGAGAAAAGCTTGAGACAGAGAGTGTGTCCCCGCTAAATGATTGGCTCACAATTCTGTGCCGCACTACACCGTCGAAGAACATGCGTGAGCAATATAGTCAAGATTTTCCCACGTGATAACCTTCCGCGGGTGGTAACATGAACAAAATTCTGAGGGGCATCCGCCGCTTATCCAGTGGCTGTATCAAATCCGTTCCGCTAATCGTGCCTTTCTTCCCTGCTTGTGACCATTCTCTCCGCGGTAATTTCGACAGGAGAAAGGAAGTTTCAAGGGTCCATCCGCGCATATACCGTATTCTGCGTCCCGAGAGCGGAACGGCCCAACTGACAGGGGAGACGGGAATTTAATGCCAGTCGTAAGTCGCGCTCCGGGCACTTGAGATTCCATTTCTGGGCATACGATTCGAGCCAACGACTTGCCGGATCGGCCTCTGCCCGAAGCTGAAGGCCTGCCCGAGGGAAAAATTGCCAAGCCCCCAAGACCGCCACAGCACCACACTATCCGGAGTTTATGTAGCTTGCTACTATTCTTTGCATCGATGAATACGTAGAGAATGTGTGGCGCGAGGCGTCAGTGGCACAAGTTACGCGTAAGAAGGAAGCCGTGCGGAAATTCGGCCGCCGGGCGGCGTCACAAACGAGGTGAGAGTGGGTTTGCCAAAATGAGGCTTTCGTCTATGCTGGCGGAGTTGCGGCCAAGAGGCGTGTATGTAATAAAGCAAGCACCTTTGGATCGTCATTCATTAGCCCCCCCTGGTAAGCCTACAATCCGCCAATATACTGCCATATATACTCCAGACGGAGCCTCGCAGCTGCCGTCGTCTTCTTCTTATGTAGCTCCCACGGAGACAAAACAGGGGATTTTGATTTTCAGGGTCCTTTTGCTAAGGCACCGGATTTATCCTGTTGAAAAAGAGAAGCCGAAAAAAAGGGACGAAAAACGAAAGGAAAAAGAAAATAACTGCGCTTACGTGATGCCAGTGTTTCGTGTACATGATAAGACCGGCAGACAGACTCCTGCAGCACTGTAAAGGTGTGTCGATGCCCTTTCCCGATTCATGGGATCATCCTTCGTCGAGGGAGGCAGGCACGGACGCCAAGATTTGCGCGGGCCAAGATCTCGGTGACCATGTGATGGCCCGTATACCGGTTTCTTACCCTGCATATTCTGATCAGGAGAGATTTGCTCGTACATCCCTCCTCTCTCTCCAATACGTGAACGAACAAGTAGAAAGAGTCTTCAGCATAACGAAGACTTTCATAATTTGCACCATTTCATAATGCAGAAATATCGCTGGTTTTCTTGCTGCTTGAGCAAGGGGCCCGAGAGAGTCCAGCAGGTGGCACTACCTATTTACTGTACCTTGGCTTACACGAGGTTATCAGCGCCGCCATGCGCGCGCTCCGGTTTCCCTTGGAGAGTCAGCCCCTGGGCTGGCAGCCTGGCTTCATCTGGGGCCTTGTTTCGAGGCGGGGGGGAGGTTGGGCTTGATGATGGATAGGCTACGCTCATACTAGCAAAATAGCCTGACTTTATTCTGCCCGTCGGGATTTGGCAGCCACCTATAATAAGCTCTCAAACAGGGAAAAAAAAAAATTAAAAAATTGGTGTATATTGAATTGCCGTCCAGCTTTTTCGCTATAATATTCTATTTTCAGAGAGCCCGTCAAGTAATCTAGATGGAGAGTGTGTCATGACTCGATCAGGCGATCACGGTGATATTCGGTGATATTCATCGAGACAGGTGTGATCGGAGTCATTCAGCCCATTACCAGGACAGAGATGGACATGTGTCAGTAGTGTAAATTTACGCTGCTTGAGTCACGAATTCTCTTTGTGAGCTAAACCTTCGGTCTTGTACATTCTGTATTTCCGGCCCAGCTCCGAGCTGAATAAAGCCGCCAGAGAGCTAGAGGATACGGGCTGGTGGAGAGACACGACCACGGCGAAAAGGCTTCACGATAATGCACTAACTAATAAGCAAAGTATTGGCTAATGCGTTTGCCTAGGGCTGTTCATGATTGGGCTGAACGCGAGCGGAACAACGGTGTCCGTGCTCAATATTTGCTCTGTGTGGTGTCTCACGGGAGGCGGCGCACGGTTCACGGAGAAGGACGACGCTGGAATTATCGTCGCGAGTTCCTCCACGTTCCGTCTGAAAGTTTCGAGTCAGTTTGGCCGGGATGGCCTACGCCGCGGACTAGTGCAGGCCTAAACAATGGATAAATATTTTACAGCCAATAATAAGACGCTCTCGTACAATTTTTCTTTTATTTGTTTTCCAGGTCGTGCCAGCAAGGTACGTGTTGGTCTAGTTTTGGCAGCATGCCGGAGCGTCTTGAAAACACGGAGAAGCTGGATTCCTCCGCGCGGATCTCACTTCAACACGCCTTTTGGGACGAGGTACTGGATGTCAGAGAAACCCCCGCACCGGCGCCGAGTCTTGAATCGTGGAGCCGAAAGGTCGCCGTTCCGCAAGACGCCGAGCACAAGTGTCCTTCTCGCCTTGTCTGGAAATTTCCGCAAGCACGCTGAAAAGTGTTCTGCCAGCTGCCAGGTTCCGTCGGACCATCAAAGGCCCAAACCCGCGGTTCTGCACCGGCCACCCGGGCTCTACTGCACAGACAAGGCCGATTGCGTCTCCGGCGACCCCTGCCCCGCTCCGCGTTCCCGCGCGCGCGGGGGCGAGGCCGCGTTCCTCGAACGGGTCCAAGACGCGACAATAAGGGCCTGCTTTTTGTTTTCTGACAGATGTCATGACGAGCAAGTGGGATCGCCCCGTCCGCTTTGGTTCCTGAGGCCATTTTTGTGCCGAGTGGGCGTCTGAAGGCCGGCTTTATACCCCAACGTGGGCCGTCCGGGCTTTTAGATAACGCATATGGGATGCTCAACCCGACGCTACAGGCCGCCATCCTTGAGATGGTGTCAGTAGGAAGATAAGAGCAATGTAGGGATGGTGTCGGCAGGCAAGCCCACCATTCATCCTTCCGCATGTATAAGTAAAAGCCCCCCCTTTTGCTCGTGCCCTGGCGGCCGCCGGTGTGGAGGCTAGTTGAGGGAAGACCCTCCTCAGAAATGATCCCCGCGGCAAAATATGTTGTACACAAGAAAGGAGGGAGGTGAAGTAAGAAAGGAAGGGGGGGGGGGGTGCTGCGTGCTGGCTGATGTTGAGGTATTTGTCGTGTTGGTGCCGGTTTCGTGCATCGCTTTTTTTTTCCATCCTGGTGGAATCGCCGAGTCAATCATGTTCGAGTCTTATTCTTTCGTATCTTTGGCACATATCCCCCCTACGGCCGTTCGGAGAAGACGATGGGGCGTGTGAAGAGGCTGGTGACTTTCGAGAAGGCTTCAGTAGCTGGAGCAGCGCGGCTAACATGTTACCTGCCAAAGATATGTCTGAGACCCTTTTTTCCCTTAGTTGATCTGATAGGCTCTTGTATCTTTAGAACTTGATCACTTCGCGCCTCAGAGATGTCGACTCATGGTCACCCCGGCCGCACTGCTTCAACGATATCAGACTCGTGATAGAGCGACTACTAGAAACCGTTCCATTTTGTGCCTGCGTTTCCACGACCGGACTACAATGTCTACCTTCAAAAACCAACAGACTCATTATCGCAGGGTTTGCCGTCTTTCTAAGCGGACATGCGGCAATTGCGATATTTGCGCTTACAGTAGTGGTGGGCGGGAATGTCACTGAGTATGATTGACGTTTCCGGTGTAGTCTGACATTTTTTAATTGCCTTTCCTGAAGAGAACGATTTTTTCCCTCCCCGGCGATCTACACATTTGGAGTTGGCACACTAATTAAGTAGATGCCAAGTTCCGCCGCGCTCTTGTCAACTTAGTTCATGGGGCCATGCCCTTGCCACTGAGCCTCTGTCAATCTTGCTCTTTCTTGAGCGGTAATTGCATCTCCATTCTTTTTTTTTGTCTTCCTCTTCTCCATTTCGGTGCAGTATGACACATTTTCATCCTCGACTATAGCCGCAACAGGTGAACAGAGATCATGACCACACCCATCGCGAGGAAACCAAGACCTGTCACGCCAAGCAAGGTCCCCGAGCCAGGCAGCTCACGGGCCTTGCCGAGAAAGGCATCTTGTTTCTTGAACCCCTTTATCCACCCTCCCAAAAAAAAAACTACACGAAAGTTGATCGAGGTTAAAAGTCCTCCGAAAGAGGGCGACGTTTCTCGTTCGACGCCCACGCGAACCCAACGCACGACGGGTAGTGACAAGGCTAGCTGACACGAAAGGCTAAATACAGCTTCCCTCGCTTGGATGACAAGCTTCTAGAGAGAAAAAGAAGGAGAAGTTCTTACGCATATCGCCGATGACAGTGATCTTCATGAAATATGTACCGACAACTTGGACAACAAGGGCCCCCCCCCCTTCTTGGCCACATGGGGGACCCTGACATACCTAATGGTATCCCGCTTTTTGGCGTTGATTTCAAATGCGTTTCCTGTCAAACCCATGACTCTTCCCATATGTGAGAGGCCAGAAAGGTCTAGAAAAAGTGGGCTTTAGGACTCAAGCCACAATGTCAACGGAGCTATTCTTTTGGGTAAAAGAGAAAAATGAAAAAAAAAAGGGATCAATGACAGCGCCGGGAGACCTACATATACACATAGACCGAGATGGACGGGGGCTACGTGCAGTCCACCGGTGGGCTGCTCACGAGACCGAACCCCCTGTACAGATACGTCTCCCGCCTCTACGCGGTCTGGTGGCATTCCCAAGAAGGAAAAGAAGAAAAAAAGTAAATGCAGCCACGAGATTACGCGTACGGAGAGAGATGCTGCCAATTCTGGCCGTGGCGTCCTAGGCATTGTAGAGATGGTGTGAAGAAAATCGCCATATTCACCAAGATTGGCTTCGCACGGCGCCAAGGTAAAGTTATCCTTGCTTTAGGTGTTGCGCGATGCCAAACTTTGACGTGATGATCATCTTATTATACTGTATAGGTCATGAAGTGAATATATCAATAAAAGAACTTGAGAAACAGGCTAGAACCGTCATCAAATCTATCGAATATCAAGAATTTCCCAAATGCAACCCAAACACCAGAATGCCCAAAACTGTAGACTCATGCAACTTCCTATCTCACGACACACATCATGCCTGCTGCAGTTGCCCGGCACCATGACCCTTTTTGTTGTTATTTTTTTTCACCAGCACATTATCCCACGTCATTCAAGGTAGTCTCGTAGGCCCCAATCTTGGCGGCTTGGCCCTATAGTCTCATGGTCTCGCCATCATAGCCAGTGAAGACCATGGGGTCCACCATGCTCATCATGATGTCCGTCTGAGGAAAGGCTAAGACACCAGGCTTAATAGTATCGTACTCGACGTCCAGTGCGTTTTGATTCATCATGACTATATTTTGTAGGGAGCTGGGCTGCTGTAGAAAAGGCATGGAGAGCGGGTGGTTGCAGCCGTCATTTGTGCTGCTGTCGGGTGACCGTTGATGTGCACCGGTCGCCCACGAGGATGAAAAGTCGGGCAACGACGAGGGTTGGCTGGAAAAGAGCGAGCCGCCTTCGAGGTCGATAGGCGTCATGCTAAACTCGTAGTCGCTGCCACCGCTGGCGAAGCTCTGGGGCGAGAGGGAAAGCGCGTTGTTGTGGCTGCCAAAGGCCAATTTGCGATAGTCCTGCTCCACATCGGAGTGCTCTATATCGGAGGAGGATGCACGCTCGGCACGGTGAGTCTGAGAGAAAGGCTCGCCGCCGCGAACGTTGGCGGTAATGCCGTTTACGGATGGGGCACCTTCAAGGTCGTGAGATGGTGGCTGGGCAGGCTGGTTCTCCTCGAGCTGGCGCGCGAGCTCGGCCATGCTAGTCTCGTCCTCGGGAAAGACGGAGTGAGGTGGTAGATCAATGTCGCTGTTGGGGCGGATGCAGCCGAGCTTCTGGGCAATATTGTGTACGACGGGTTGGCCGCGGTCGTTGAGGTCTGGCTCGCCCAAGTCCCACGGTTGGGCACTACGAACCATTGAGTAGAGCTTGTGAATGGTAGCTACTAGAGTGAGTTGCGTGTTTTCTAGAACTTCCGCGTATCTGTTCAATTCCTCTTGTTAGTTGGCTATGACGCGCAGAAAACGAAGTCGAGGCTGGATGCCCTAACACGTACCCTCTAGGTAACTGCTTGTACTCCATCTTTTTTCTAATACCGGCAGTACAGACGAGACCGTCATCTTTGCAGCGCTTGCAGGGGAATTCGCCATCACACTAAGAATGGGTTAGAGCGGCTGGGCTTGTAGTATACGGGCTCCGGCGAGCATGTTCCCTCGAGACGACATACCTTTGTCTTTTTCATACGACAGCGTTCGCAAGCCTTCCATACTCTCTTATGGCGGCCATCCATGCCAGCAGCGCCAGCAATGAGGTCATGGTGATGGGCAGCAGAAGCGCTACTCGTGCGCTTAGTGGCGCGATGTGAGGCTTTGGACGACTTGCTGACGGTCGTCTTCTTGACTTTGGTCTCCTCTGCCGGCGGCGAGGGAAGATTATGTGATACCATTGTTGTATGTGTGTGGGCGCAATGTACAATGTACGAATGATCAAGAAAATGGGGGTACAGTGCTGAAGACGGGTAGGTATATGATGGTATGTACGCGTCGATGATACACCAGGCCAAGAGGGTGGGAGGAAGGTGGTTAAAGTATATACGCCGGTATGGGGTTCAGGGCTACCGGCAACGGTTTCCAAAAGATGGAGAATAAAACTATATTAGCAGTTTAAAATAGAAGAGTAAATTCAAGAGAAAAGGATTGGGAAACGAGATGGTGATGACAAGATGTATATGTAAGTCTGGGCAGATTAGGCTATGGGGGTATTTTCTTGGGTGCGGATAGTGGAACGGAGTCTTGAGTCTTCTCGGGGGGGTGTGGGTGTCCGCTTAATAATGACGAAGAAGGGGAAGGGGGGGTGCCAGCCAGCGGGGGAGAGGGGTGTATTGCAAGCCAGGCAGGGAGTGAGGCACGAATCGAGCCATGATACGCTAAAAGAATTTAAATATTGTGGGCATTATATGCACCAAGTTCAAGTAAAAAAGATGTCTGCGGTAGGGAAAGAAAAACATAATGGCTAATCCAGTTGCCTAGCCGAGCTTCTTGGGGCTCCGCGACCCAACGTGCTCATAAGTGAAAGATGTCATGAACATTTCCCATGGGACGAATCCGTTGCGTGTGGGGGCAGTTGGCACCAAGGCTGAGTGGAGCTGGCCTATGTATTCTGGCGAACGCTAAGACAAAGGCAAAAAAAAAATACATAGAGAGAAAAAAAAAGGTATGCAGCGGGGGTGTCAAGTTGTGAGATTTGGGGGTGTGCTGCTAGCCGCGGTCGGTCAGCAGCCTATGTCCGAAGCTGCGAGGATGGAAAGACGACCGCGGGCTTGTACTTTTTGTCCCAGACCCGACGAGCCCCCAACATAGGGGCCTTGGAGGGCAAAGGCAGCTTTTCATTCTCATTCTGAACAGCGATAGTGTGCAAGATGGTCAGGATGAGTGGTGAGGCGGATGCCTTATCGGATTCTAAAACAAGACAGGTGAAGGAGTTACAGCAATTACCTAGGTAAGAAGTATTGATCGAGATTAGAATGTCTCGGTCAGAGAGGCAATGCCGTCAAGGCAGTGCTACAGCGTTTGCTGCTATGATTGTCCTGGTGAAGGATAAAAAAACTCATCTACTTTTTGGGTTCAATCATTTACGGACGGCTGCCGTGGTACGGGTGAGGGAAAGCTTGCGTTAGAGGTACTGTAGGTAATGGCGGTCAGCTCGCCGGCAGGCGAGCAGGCGGGGAATTTCAAAGCCAGCGCATACCATCATCAGTTCAATATGGTTCTACGATTCAGCAATTAGTACCAGCTGCCAACTGCCAGCTGGCGGCGCAGCCAGCGCGCGCGACGTGGACCTCCAACAAACCAGGCATGGGTAGGTGGTGTACTGTAAGTACAGTAGCACTTTTTCCCGGCGCTGCTTATTATCCACTTACATGCCTGGAATACTGCCCTCGCGTAACCAATCTTGACTTCTTTTTTTCCGTCTTCATTTTCTTTTCCATCGTCCAAGCTGAGTTTTATCTGCATATCCCGCCTTGAGTGGCCTAGGCGGGGGAGGGGATTAAGGTTTCTAGAAACTGGAAACCGGAGATGATTAAGCTTACTTGTCGGCGTTTGTTCATGAAGAATTGGCGCTCGTTTATTAACCTCGACGATGGAGAGTCAAAGTCCGCCAGCACTTCAGGGATCCCGACCCCCCTGGTGAACTGGGCTTTTTGAGGCTTGTCTTTCCGCGACTGTATTTATGGTTGTAGTCGTGAGATGCCTCTTCTTATTTTCACGGTAGATTGCCTATTTTGTTGGTTGTTAAAACGATGGGATAGTACATGACAAGAGTTACTATTCTACCTAGCCGAGGAGAGGCTAAAAAAGAACTTTCAAACAGCTTCTCATAATTCCTTGCAATCGCTTATATTGGATCGGGTCCAGCTTATTATAGCTTGCCAGTGTCGCTGCCCCGATTCCGTTGTGAAAAGCAGTTTTATGCACGTTCATGCACGGATATCATTTTCTCCGTCTACACGGGACCGAGATGGAATAATTGTCGGCTACGAAAGCTGCGAGGCCACTTTTTTAAGGCGACTGGGGGCTGGTCATCCATTGATCTGCTCGTCTCTTAGGCTAGGGGAGGGGGGCTGTCATGCACGTCCGTCCGCCTGACGAAGAACTGGGAAAATACGCGTTTACAGAGCAAGGAAGTGGATGCATTGGGTGCTGACTAAAAAAAGTGCTTAAACGGTTGCTGCCCCTTTCCGGGTACAAACAGTCAATTTCATGGCGCATGCCGCGCGAAGATAGGAGGAGGGCGGGGATAAGGGAGGAGTTGCGTTCTTTTCTTCGATATACATTGCGGCTCGCTCATTATCCATTGGCGGTTATCCGTCGGTCACATCTTGTACAGCATTGCGCACTGCTGATATTTAGACTTCTAATGACTCTCGCCTCTTTATCTACCAATCAAGGTTCTTTATCCTCTTTTGAATCACCACAGCCTGTTCCGCCGATACGTCGCCAATGACTTAGGTGCAGATGCTAGGCGCAAACTAGAATAGAGTCTCCTGGTTGCGTGGTCCACGGTGAACTTGCTCGGCTTGGGGTTCGGCTGGCTACTAGTCGGCCTGACTGCAGGAGAGAGAGGATGATTCATGACTGCCTCTTTGTTTGCTCGCTTCCACCGCGGAACCACAATAACCATATCAATAATCGCCCTGCGGCGTGCAGCTTGCCTCCTGCAGGGCATGTAGGTGATAGATCGCCTCGGAAAATTCGAGCCTTGCATTGGAGGCACTTGTTGATGCGGAATCATTTTTTTATTCTTATTTTATTTTCTTGCAATATTTGCTGACGTCGAGAATAAACCCTCCTGAACTCCCCTGCCATGAATTCTTGTGCAAATTCTCGACCATCACCTCTAATACCAAGATGCTTGATACTTGACTTGTGGACTGGGCCACCAGGCCAAGAAGACGGACATCGTGGCTCGATGGCACGCACGGTTGCGGCTAGTTGCTCTGGGGAAATGTTCTAGTTCAGACACTTGCTCGGTGGGCTAGTTTAGGCGTGGTGAGGTGATTTTAGATTTTTTTGTTGTGGTCGCACACCATGGCATCTTAGGGCGGGCCTTTGGCCGAGTGGTAGTGCAAATATTTGCATTTTCTTTCGTGATTTTTTTTTCTTGATCTGAGTGCAAAAGAAGTATGAATCAATATTCGACCCAGCCGAAGGATATTGTCAGGAATCAAACGCAGTCATACATTATGAACAGGGGTCGACAGAATGCTGACGAAATCGGAAACGACGAAGGACCCTGAGATGGACCCGACCCCAATTCTTCTTCCAGAACGTCAGTGGCGATCCATTACGGCCATCATCGAACAGAGGCTGGAGTCATTCGTTTCGGCCATATAAAGCTGTGCAATTGGCGACAATCGCCGGTTTGAATGGTGGGCACGCCGCCGCCTCAAAGGCAGGGGCAGCGGCGCGCCGGGCGGCGACGGCGTCACGGCGGTCATTTGGCTCCGACACCGAGGTCATACAAGGACGGCGGCCTGGACGTCGCAGGCCACTAAATAATTGCGTTCGAATTTTATCTTTATTTTCTGGGCTGTTTTTTTCTTTCCTCAGCTACCTGTCTCCATCTCTTTGGGGTTCCGAGGATGAACTAGTTGAAATTCCAGACGACTAGCTACTACTCGTTTCAACTTTCCAAGCAGTGACAACGACTGCGGCGATGACGTTGTAAGCCCGCTTCCAAAACCGCACCCCTCCATATTCTCCGTAACCCGGCGTCTTGGTGCTGGATTCTCCCCCTCGGGAATATGCCACGACCGCATGCGTGGCCAGTCGATTGCTCTGACTCGAATCATGCCACTGTGGAGTCTCGACATTCACTTTAATAGACTCATCTGATAGAATTCGACTGCCTCAAGACGTCTTCTACAGTATTCAGAAACGCAAGAAACGTGGGGGTTTCAACTCGACGAATTGGCTTTCTTAGCGCGTCGCGAAGCCTATCCCGGCCGACCCAGATACAGCGGCCGATTTCAGCGAGGCGGCAAGAGAAGATACCGACTACTCCCTCGGCCCCATTTAGAATTACGCTCATGGCAGATAACTAGTAGATAGCATGATAGATCATACACAAATCGAGAGGGAAAAAAAAGTCAATCTTCCTACCGCAGCGCGTCATTTTGAAGCAGTGACCGAGATTATAAGATGCAAGCTTATTATTAGCGACACCGAGCTACGTGGACCAAAGAAAAAAAAGGCCGGGTCGGAGCCGAAATGTCCGGCTAGCGAAATGTCCGTCAAGCGAGGGCTTACCTTGCAACTTGCAGTGGATGAATGCGTCTTTTAAACTGGGCCATTCCTGTCTGTGCTGTGATTCAGAGGAGGAAAACAAAAAAGCCCGGCAATGGCAATATTTTCTTCTTGAAAGTTGGCAAAAACGCTGGGACGAGGTCAAGGCCGCACATTCTAGAATAGGGTTTGCAGGCAGAGGGGGAGAAAACCTCGCCAGATATCATCATGGGTCCAGGTACCTCACATACGTCATATGCCAATCGCTAGAGATGCTTGGGTGGTAGAGCGGGGAGCACCTGCATGTCCATGAAGAAAAATCAAAGCAATGCATCCAGCTGTACAAGTTTTCTGCGGAGAGAAGTAAAACCCCGAGACATATGTTTCAGAGATGAAAGTCCCATCACCACCATCACATCAGTTTGTGCTCAACACGCGGATTTGGGGAGACTTGTCGGCAAAATCGTTGCCGGCTCCGCTAGAACACGCGGAAAGCTCCGTCGGTGTTGTGCTGCACATACAACAGGTACTGTATGCATGTATACAGAGTAGAATTGTGTGTGATATCATCGCAGAGAGGCGCGTCGGGGGTCGTAAATTGTGGGATGAGAGAAAAAAAAATGGGAATAAAGCACAGATGGCGGCCACATGATGCATTGCATATTATTTATTGTCCGCATTATTGGCTGGGCAGAGGGGAACGAAAAGTTCTTATTAAGTCATTACCAATCCGCGTTTATGGTGGTCTTGGCCCTTATCCTCTTTTGCCCCCCTCCCCCCTTTTTTTTTCTTGTCGGCTTCCGAGCCGCTCGGAGTATCCCGCAACTACGTGCAGGGGGGAGGCGAGGAATCGCGTTCCCGGCCACCGGTGGCTTTCCTGTTTCTTCCATACGACAACGGTAGAAGTAGGGAAGCGAGCAAAACGGTGTCGACCGCGTGATGTGCAGCCTCGTCGAGAGCGTGGTCCATGTTGATCCACCCGGTTAGAAGAGGAGGACGAGAACGGGAGAAGGGCTTCAGAAAGGAGAAGGGTAGCAGGGAAAGAAGAAAACAATCCTCCGTCTCACCGTTGTCAAGTAGACGTCCGATTAGGTCCGATCCTACGGTCTCGATATCACGCTGACGATGTGCATCATCGAGACACGCCCCCCCGCTGCAGTCCTTGACGAATTTGACGCATATTTCTTCTCGTCGTACCGTCTACGAATAGGCGAGGTCGTTTAGAAACACGTACAGTGGCATCTCTCGCTGCAGCCGTCACGCGGACTCCTTCCCCGCCTGGCGATATTGCCGATTCGGTGGTGCGGAGGTTGGCAGGAGAGCGACAGGGCGAACTGCGCCCGAAGTTTCGGTACTCACCACTCAGGAATCAACGCATCCGAATCACCACGGTATGTTTTGTCTGTTTTCCTCCTGTCTTGATTTTTTGACTTTTTGGATCTCAACTTGGGAGGTATGACGGCACACATTGACAGGCGTCACTGAGACAAAGTCGTAACCGGCGCGTCGAGCACAGACAGTCGTTCGATCCAGCTCCATCTTGTCATTTCACCAAATGCGTGGTGTATTTCCATATTATTCTGTCTCGGCACCCGCCCACGGCATGTAGACGTGGGCGAGGAAATAGAGAGGAAATACCGATTTCAATTCATGACCGAAGCAATGGCCACGGAAGTCCCATGTCCGCGGAGTTGAACGCCTCTGCGTTTTCTTCCATGACATCAGCCGTCGGAAACGATTCCGGTCGCTCTACATTCTCAAACCATTTTCCCTCCATTATACATCTCCCTTGATTTTTGGCGTTATCTACCTAAATGTTGAATTGCCGACCTAAAAGCATGCCCATCTGCTCTGACATTACCGAATGTCCGTGTTTGGAGTCGTGACGTAGACGGCATTACTATATAGCAAAAAAAAAAAAAAAAAAAAAAAGGAGAGGCATTTGCGGGACAATGCACCTCTTTGGCATCGTCGAGAAG